>BLSH010479449.1:727748-753234 GCA_018402905.1 Glandirana rugosa | reverse complement strand
TTTTTCTTTAGATGGTGCCACAAGTTTGCGGTTTTGTAAATTTTCAACATAAAATCATGACTGGATCCATTTTTTGCATGTGGTAAAATAATCAAATCTTTTACAACCATTTAAAAAAAAAAAAAAAAGATAGCAAGTGAAAGGATCAGAATGATGGGGTAAGAGAGATCTCTAACTGTCCTCGAAATTGAAGGCCTTTCATGTTCTTGACATCAGACTTATGCTTGACAAGGATATACAGACAGTGAAGGGATCATTCACTCTAACATGTCCAATTGCCATTGAGGCCTTTTATATGCTTTATTATATCATTTTGCTGTTGGACAGTTGACAAATTGTTTTCAGACAAAATCAAATACTAAATATTTTTTTCGAAAATACAATCTATAATTAGTCAAATGACTAATTGGCAACACAATACTGCAAGTATATCAATTACACTAAATTACTTACCAAATGTTATTTATAATGGTTTAGAATTATCATTTATATTAGAAAATAAAGTCCACAACTGCTGTTTTTTTTGGGGGGGGGGGGCGCGCATTTTTGCAATTGGGCAAGTGAACGAATAATACTCCCTTACAGAATGAACCTATGCAATTAGGTACTTGAAATACCAGTTCTTTTTCCTTTTATAAAGTGACAACATTACTTTTTTAGAGTACGTGAAACCGTTGATATCAGTCTCTGCCTCCGAAGGCATTTACAATCTAAAGGCCATACCAAAATCATACACAGACTAAGACCAATTCTGGGAAGATGCCAACCAGAATCTGAATTGTGAGAAAAATCCCAAACTTCTTACTGGTTATAGCTATGAATTTTTGATCTTTTATTGTCAACGTATGTCATAATATCAGGGGGTAGTAATGTGGAGGAATCACAGGTAGCTGAGAGTTAACACATTCTATTATGGAAAGTTGACCCCAGTAAGGCCATGTTCACAAAGGAATACTTACACCCGTGTGAGGGCCTTGTTTGTCCACATGGGATGTGCAAGTGTTCTGTGCATCAACATGCAGGCAGTTCCATTCTTGTCAATTGGGACTGAGCAGCTGCAGACGCTGCTCACAATTTTACATTTTGTAAGAGTCCCCAAACTCATATTGTATGCGTTTAGGGAACTGCACCCACATGGATGTCAAATTGGGAGCAACAGCTGTGTCCATGCAGCCGATGTGACTGCCTGCATGTGAAAGCAGGGAACACCTATGTATCAATGTGGGCAAAACATGGCTCTCACATGGAGGTACGTTTAAAAGAGAAGTATGGGTTTTTGTTTTCTAGAAATCGTACTTGCCTAGGTGGATGCAGCATTGGTCCGATGCTGCATCTGTCCTCTGCCGGCTCTAAGATTTAGAATTGAGCGATCCAACATCGCTGATTGCTCAGTTCTCAATGCTCCGCGAGCAGAGAACAGGCAACTGTCAATCACCGCTGTCTGCCCCCCCCCCTGCTTACTAGAGCACTGGACTGTGGAGGGGGCAGGAGAGGCAAGCTTAGGCTGAGAGGCTGATAAAGGTGCCAGTCTAGTCTCCTGGGTGGATCCCGACCATATGGTTGCCATCTTTCCCCAGCCTAGACCGGCTCTGTGATGTCAGCCAACAGAGGGCTTCAGTCCGCTGTCAGCTGAAAATGGGTCACGGGAGTGCAGAACAAACTGCACTCCTGTGATCCACAGGAGAAGTACAGCCAAATGAGCTTTGGCTATACTACTCCTATAAGTATGTCCGTGTGAATAAATGAAAATAAATAAATAAACACACACACCAGAAAGAATATGGAAACACAGGAATACAAATGGACATCCAACAAATAGGGAACCGAGAGATGGATGGCCCAAGGCTGGGGTAATCAGAACCATTAACCATTAAATAAAGAAGGTATTGTCAAATCGTCCTTCACCATACAGATCTCATCAATTAGAGCAAAAAAAAAAAAAACTTAAAATATAACAATTCTACTGACTTATTACACAACCTAACAATATTGCAAAGTTGCAAAACTGAAGTATAAATGACTGTTCTGGCAGAATATAGTTGCCTGGGGAGAATAACTTCTGAGTCATAATAGTGAGAATGAAAAGCTTAGTCTGTTTTCCTCTGCAAATTCTGTATAGTACTTTTAAAAAGGTGAAGCAGTGCAGCAGCTTACAGTATAGGGTTCATGTTTGAAGACCGTTCTTAGAAATGCAAGTGTACATTAAACAAATGCTAAACAGTAAAAATTGTATTAGCAAAAGAAAAAAAAAAAAACTGAAGAAAGCAAAAGGGCTTTGACAACACACCGCTATTGATGTTCATTGCTCAAGGGCTTTCAGTAACATTTCAAGGCTCACCAGCATCTGAAATTCAAACTAATTTTACAGCACGGAAGACCTTTAATGTTGAATAAGGTATGAGATACCTAAACTGAATCAAAAGTGCGCTGGTCCCAGTTTTCTTTGACAGCTGCTCATTTGGAGGGGGCCACAAGGGGTTGAAGCAGACAGAAAGAGTTTCCAAATATATATTTGTATGAGCAGAACTCAAAACAAAATAGCTTTAAGTATGACTGCTCCTCCGCTAAAATGCATTTGTCTTTGCTGCCTATGAAAAAAAATAACAATACAAGCGGTCCCCGGGTTACAAACAAGATAGGGACTGTAGGTTTGTTCATAAGTTGAATTTGTTTGTAAGTGGGAACAGGTAAATGTTTTATGTGTAGCTCCAGCCAAAAAAAATATATTTTTAAGCTTTTTGGATAGCATAAGGAAGGGGTAACACCCCTGTAATGTTTGTTTTGCTGTCTATATTTCTGTTCAGAAGATGTCACCTCACTTCCTGTTCCAATAATAATTGGATTTTAAAAATTTTGGGGTGTTGTGGAAACAAACCTTGGTGATAAAACATCAGTGGAGACCCCTTTTTCCCATAATAACTCTTACTGGAGTGAATTTCCCTTCCTAGGGGAAGATTTCCTGTCACTTCCTGTTGTCTCCCTCCGTTTGTAAGTAGGAGTCGTTTGTAAGTCAGATGTTTGTAACTAGGGGACCGCCTGTAATGGGTTACCAGGGACCAAGGAACTTACTCAGTGACAGAAGACTAAGCAATACTACTATTCCAGTAGCCTTTCCAGATACCGTATTTTCGGCATATAAGACAACCTTTTTATACTAAAAACATCCCCCAAAAATAAATCGGGGGTCGTCTTATACGCCAGGGACTGTAGCTTCGGCTACATACAGAACTTCAATATTAATCTTTTAGCCCGCTGGGTGTGTATACAGTACTGGTACTGTAGCTTTGGTTACTTACAGAACGTCCGTGTGCTGTAATACTGTATGTACCACGCTGAGCCAATCACGGCAAGCGGTGTATTCTATTAATGCATACAAAGTCTGCTCGGATTGGCTGAGTCAGAGAGGCTGGCTATTACAACCTTTGCCAATCCGAGCAGGCTTTGTATGCAGTAATAGAATACACCGCTTGCCGTGATTGGCTCAGCGTGGTACATACATTATTACAGCACAGGGAAGTTCTGTAAGTAGCCAAAGCTACAGTACCGGTACTGTATTACGCATCCAGTGGGCTAAAAGATTAATAGGAAAGTTCTGCATGTAGCCAAAGCTACAGTACTCTATTAGGGCACATCCAGCGGGCTAAAAGATTAATAGGGACGTTCTGTATGTAGCCGAAGCTACAGTGCTGTATGTTATTAAATGGTGTTGCCTCCAAAGGGGGAGGGAGGGTAGTCTTATACGGCGAGTATAGGGCAAAACCTATGTTTTAACTGAAAAATAAGGGGGTCGTCTTATACGCCCAGTCGCCTTATACGCCGGAAAATACGGTAAGTAAAATGTATAACTTTTAATAAAAATGCAATTATACCAAAATTTCTTCTTTTAGTAGAGTGGATAAATATATAGAAACTTGTTTTTTTTACTGCTATCCAAGGCTCTTTTAGAGAAAATGTTCCTCACCTGCCGACAACTGCTTTACTGGCTAGGAATTTAGGCAAAATCTGCAACAGGGACACAGACAGAACAGGGATTTTAGTCTTCTCCTATTCTGCAAAAAAAAAATATTTCTGATTGTGTTGCTGCCGGAGAATCCCCTTCACTGTTTTACCCGAGAGGAAGTGAGCGGAAATTTCTCTGATGCATGCTGCACCCTGGATAGCTGTAGAAAAACCCTGCAAGGGTTCTAATCCACCTCACTTTATCCAAAACCAAAAAAAAAATCCATTTTGTTTGACTCATACTTTAAGAGCAGTTTACTCTTTATGCTAGTATGTATGTTATTTTCTGTCCAGAAAGTAGTCATTTATAAGAATATTGCACTGTATTGTTTCCGCATTCATTTTAAATTCTAGTCTCATTAGACTTCACTCAAGTCAGCAGGTAAGGCAGCCAGCCTTTTTCATACTTTTTAACAGATAGAAGACCTGTGCTTTGCCTTTTCAAGCTCTAAAATGCAGAAATAAAAGACATACAATAACGCAGCACTGTATTCAAGTATACATCACTATCATTTTAAATGAAAGCAGTGCAAGTACCTGAATGTGACTTTTATCAGCCTCTTGTAGTCCCTGTACAGCAGAGCTCAGATTGAGAGAGGGAGATGCAGCACGGATTACAAGTCAACTCTGCTACACTGCTCTTGCACTATCAAGGGATATGCTGATTGGAGGTGAGAGCAGAGTGGTGTAAGATTAATAAGCTAATCAGTGTTCTGTTTTTTCTTTTATGGCCAGTCACAGGCTGGAGGAGGGACAAGACCTTTCACCGATTGGTAGGGTGGAATGTGTAACATGTTCCCTCTCCTGTAGCGTCTTCCCGATCCACTGCATCTAGTGACAGCAAGCGGGGGGATCTTCTCCTCCCTGCTCGCTGTTATAATTTATAAAAAAAAAAAAAACGCATTAAGTGTTCTGTGAATGGGGAAACAACAATTACCGACAGCCATAACTTGTAGTTCTTAACCGCTTGCTTACTGGACATTTTCACCCCCTTCCTGCCCAGGCCAATTTTCAGCTTTCAGCGCTGTCGCACTTGAGACAATTGAGCTGTCATGCAACGCTGTACCCAAATTACATTTTTATAATTTTTTTTAACACAAATAGAGCTTTACTTTGGCAGTATTTAATCTTCACTGTTTTTTTTTATTATTTGCTTGAAAAAAAAAACCCAAAACATTTTTCATAATTTTGTTAGAAAATGTATAAAATTTTGCAAACATGTAATTTTTCTCCTCAACTGATGGGCACTAATGAGGCGGCAATGGTGGGCACTGAAAAGGAGGCACTGATGAGGCGGCATTGATAGGCACTGATAGGTGGAACTGATGAGCAGCACTGATAGGTGACATTGATGAGAAGGCACTGATTGGCAGCATTGGTGGGCACTGTTTGGACTGCACTGATAATCAGGACACTGATAATCAGTGCCCTGATTATCAGTGCGGACATCCCTTTAACACAAGCCGGTTATCAGCTATCTTTTTCTCGCCTCACACTGTCAACAAGAGGAAAGAAAAGCGGATAACTGGCTTGTGTTTATTTCTGTGACCAGCTGTCATTGGACACAGCTGATCATGTGGTAAAGGGCCACTGTGATTGGGCCTTTACCCTGATCTGTGATCAGCTGAGTCTAAAGGACTAAGTGAGCAGGGAGCATGGCAAACTAAGCCCACGCTGAAGCAGTCTTTCGGCTATAGCACGGGCAGGAAGTGGTTAATGAACCTCTTAGATTGTAAGCTCTAATGAGCAGAGCCCTCTGATTCCTCTTGTATTGAATTGTATTGCAACTGTACTGTCTGCCATCATGTTGTAAAGCACTGCGTAAACTGTTGGTGCAATGTAAATCCTGTATAATAATAATAATGATAATAATAATAAATACTAGGGTGCTGTTGAGCGCTCTGGTAGTCCATTGATCCTTCCCGTCAGTGTGCATCTGCCTGGCCATGCGAGGAGATCGATACACTGACACATCTCCAGGAGTCCTGCATGGCACCCATGATCTGCTGATCGCAGGTGCAATGCTTTCCAGGTACCTAGTAAAAAATTCACTTTTTTTATCTGCAAAAAGATATGCATTTATTATTTGTTTCTTTAAAAGGTGAACGTATCCTTTAAGTGTTACTCAGGTCTTGAATTGCCAAACAATTGTTGCAACAATATGACCAATGATTCCATGGTTTGTAACCAAGGATTTAACGCACACATGACGACTGTTTTACCAGGTTACTGCAAAGATGCTCATGTAACATAAAATCTGATTTTCGACACCCTATCCTTGAAATATAAAGTTTCAATACCATAAAGCAGTTCAAAGTGCCTTACCAACCGAAAGATGCTTCTTTGCAAGGTCTTTAAATGTTTGTCATTGTTCTCCTGTCTTATTTGTACTCCAGGGAAAGATTTAATCCCACAGAGTGTGTCTGAATTGTCAGTGTGAACAAGAGTCCCTTACCAGCTTCCACCATGCAGAAGAACACACATATAACTATGAGGCACAGCAGGAGAGCGAAAGGTCAGCCCAGTGGAGCAGAAGATATTAACTAGTCAAGCCTGAAGGCTGGTAATAAAAAAAAAAAAATAAAATAGCCTTCAAAACCTGTAGACATTAGAAGCATCATTAACATGCAGGGGGTGATTAAGACCTTTGTCTTCGGAGAGTCAGTTCTAGAAGCTCCATTTGGATGCAATAACATGCTCACAAAGTTTATTGCCTCTTTCGTGATTAGCTATCTAGTTATGTCGCAATATGGGGAGTGTCAAGGTTGTAATTCGCATGGATAAATGGCTACATGTTGATCATTTGCATTTTCTTCCACTACCAGGGATATACATCGTGCCAAACTTAAATGCACCATGGTTCATCACAGAATCAGTATGCTACTGATTTTCACCATCATTTTGCATGAAACGTAGCCAGGTGATTTGTACACACTATATATATATATATATATATATATATAAAATAGTAATTCCACAACAAAGTTTAAAAAAGAATGTGGGAGGTTGGCAATATACAGCGTTCCCTGGATCTCACCAGAAGGATAGTAATATCACCTTTGTCTGTGCAGAAGCTGGGTGTATAAGTATATTTTCAAACTTTTCTCCATAGGGTTTTTGTTCCTACAGCTTTAATTTGGCGATATTACATGGGGAGAGAGCAGTGCTGAGTAAGCGGTCAAGTGCAAAAATTGCTTTAAAAGGTAGAAGGTGCTTTAAGCTGCAGTGCCAGGACAAATACGTGGCTCCTCGTGACACCTAAAATATATTGCAATCATGCATTTGCGCATAGAAATTTTCTAACATTTAAAATAGGGGAAGTTGAGGAATACAAAAAAAAGCTAAATAGATCAAAATCAATTCTCATTATAAACTAATGTGGTTTTTGTAGCTTTGTGTCTGCCTGAACCAGAAGTCTTGCCTTGTGGGTCACTTCAAAAACAGCCGACATAAGCTGTATCCTCTTAATAGAGGCAGCTCCGTAATTTCTCTTTAAGATCTTCACACAGAATAACGTGTAATAATTCAATATTTAATACCTTCTGCCAAGTATCTTCCTGCGTTCGCTGACATATGGCGCCTTTTGCTCACTGTGCTAAAAATATGTTACAAAATTAAAGCTGGGTTCTGTTACAAATGTGTTCCATTTAGTCATAATAACCCATACGAACTGTAAAGGAACAGCTAGGAAGACAAGCAGCACAATTTGGAAAGTCGGTGTGAGATATTTAAGATTTTCATTTTGAGCGGAAAAGTTACCTAAATATTTTAAACAAAAATAAAACTATCTTTGTGCTTCCACATACAAATACTCGTGTGCAACATTTTTCTATTCTGCATCTGTTCACAATTTTCTAGGCTGATGCTCTGGGAGCTTCTGCAGCTGGACTAGGCTGAGAAGAATTTTATACAAGTATTAATATTTAGCATTACAGTGCTTAGCGGTTTATTGGGTACTGCCTAAAGGAAGCATACAATCCTACATCCCTACAGGTTACAAACACTCTACGGCCAATAATATTTAACTTACCAGGATGTTTTTGAATTGTGGTAGAAACAGAGAGAACAAACTACACAAAGATATGACCCCTGCCGGGCATAAAACCCAGGACCCTGTACAGCAGCACACACACAACCAATAAAACTAGCCATACACAATTCAATTTTCTCTACTTCAGCCTGTAGTTAGGAGGGAGAATCCATAGATTCCCCTATGTTGGCTAAACAGCACAGATGGAGGAATCTCCATTGCCAGCTGTTGTACCAGGGCAGTCATGGCACCCGTAGCGGCCTAATGATCATGGAACAGCTGAACAGTTGTTGCATCTGATAAGATGCAGTCAATGTTCAGTTGATAACCTTCCACCTGGCTCAGTCAATTTTTAAAATGACTTTTCTCAAAGCCAACTCAAATTGGTGCTTGCAGAGCCACCCACAGCTCAAATTTCGGCCGATTAAGCAGGATGGGCTAAAATTCAAGTCATCTATGGCCAGCCTGAAGTAGAGTACACACTATAAGAAAATAAAAATTCAGTTTGAGGGATGATTGTTCGCGTTTTGTATTGTGTGTACACAACTTTCGACATCCGATTCAGACTTTGACGGGACATACTCCAAAATTTTCGTTTAATGTGTACTGCTTTCGTACGATAAAAATCAGATATGAAAGACATGCATGTGCATGATCAGAAACAAGAAAAGCCTTTGTCGTACGAGAATTTTCGTACATTAGTTCCATGCTCAGTTTCAACTTGCTGTGAATCAAGGAAAACTGGACGTTTGTTCGTCCGATTTGCTTATAGTGTGTACCCACCTTAAGCCATGAAGTGTACAAGATTTAAGAAGACTTTTTAATGCTATGTAAATTGTGCAGTCAATTCAAAATAAATCCTATAGGTGGAAGCAACAGGGAAACCATTTAAGATCACGATACATACATGGAAAGCAAGCATAACCTAACTTGCTGATGCTGTTTGCCAGCAGGGTAGAAAGGAACCTTTGGTGCACCTTATGCTAGCTTTCACTTTTGTTCCAAAAAATGAATACTTTATTCAGAATAAAGGTCATAACCAGGTCCAACTTCATTTTATACTGTAAACAACATTACCAATGGACAATAATCTGGAAGCCAAATGATTTTTCTTGTACTTAGTTCTGCACTCCTGTGATCCAGATTCAGCGGTCAGTCAACATTCTGTGCTCAGTGAAGACCCAGAACTGAGGGATCGTGGTCTTTGATTTCTCAGTTCTTAGTCTTAGAGGCGGTGGGGGACAGATGCAGCATCATAACAATGCAGTATCCACCTAGGTGGGAATGATAATTATTTGGAAATCCCACACTCTCTCTTAAGGTGAAAATCGGATTTGTGTCTTTACTTTGCACACTATTGGTGCTCCTTGCATTTACCTATAAAACAATACAAGTTGCAAGTGTTCTCCACCAAAGATTGAAAGCAAGAAGGGAACAACCATGCATACTAATAAAGGTTATATCAAGACTAGATGATAGAGATTTGGAGTATTACGACTGCTACCTAATCTTTCTGTATGATGGAGGCTTTGACAAAGGGGTCCACACACTAAGGCCTCATACACACGGACGTTTTTTGACGCCGGCGTTTTCTGGCGTTTTTTGCAGCTCTCCATGTTAGTCAATGGCCCCATAAAAACGTCGGCGTTTTTGAGCTGTAGGTGGCGTCGGCGTTAGTGAGCAGAAAGTAGAACCCATGGCCATCGCGTTCTGAGGCTGTAACATTTTGACGTTTTTTGACGCCGACGCCACAAAACGCCAACAAACGCCAACTAACGCCAACAAACGCCACCTAATATTGTACCGGCGTTTTCCGGCGTTTTTTGACGCCGACGTTTTTAGGTTGAAAAATAGCAGAGGGATGATTTTTTTTAAAAAACGCCTATTGACGCCGACGTTCACTAACGCTCAAAAACGCCAATGCATAACGCCGAAAAACGTCGACTTTTTTTCCTTGATGTCGGACCCGACGTTTTGTTTATTTTTTTAGATACGCCCGTGTGTATGAGGCCTTAAACAGCCAATTTTTAATTATATGCAGTTTGTCTATTACGCAAGTCTTTACAATATGCCTCTGACAGGTATAAATAAATGACTTAAACCAGCAGCAGTACTTTTCAAAGCATGTACTTATATAACATCCGTTGAACAAACTGATCAACTCACCCACCGCATTATGTTGTGGGCCTTCTGCTGCCACCAGCCTTGCCAAGATGAAAATCGGATCTAAACACAGCAGTGAAAGACAAGCCAGACTGCTCCAGAAACAACTAGGCTATTTTAGCTCCTTATGTAGATCACACATCACATTAAAGGACTATTAAATCCTGAAGTAAAGATCACAATCATAATATATATACTATGACAGCAGGCGGGTAAAGACGCCGGGTTGCGTGCAGGATGGCAGGTACATTTGCCCTAGATTTAGGGTCCTTTCACACACACGGACCGTTCATCAGTTCATCCGTTTTTCATCAGTTTTTTTCATCTGTTTTTTCATCTGTGGTCATCAGTTTTTTTTTACATTCACTACCAATGCAAAAACGGATGAAAAACTGACCGTTCGTCAGTTTACATCCGTTTTTCGTCCGATCCGTTTTTTTGACGGATGAAAAATAGGACTTTCATCCGTTCAAAAAAACGGATGCTGACAGAAGCGGATGAAAACGGATGCAAATACATGATCATCAGTTGTCATCCGTTTTTCCATAGAGATGCATTGATGTCCGTTTTTCATCCATCAACGGATGGATGAAAAACGGACAAACGGTCCGTGTGTGTGAAAGGGGCCTTAAGGTGTATGCAGACTTATACCACTAAGGGGAGTCTTTCAGGTGTAGAGGTAATGAGCGCAGCTGACGTGAGCTGGCTCATTAAGGCCTCTACAAGAACTCCCAGCAAGGAGAGGTGAGTGCTCCACCCTGGAACCAGGTTCTGTGTCATGTCAACAGACTGGGGAGTGTAACAGCTTGTCTGGTAAGAAGCCTGTGTGGCTGACTGTCTACAGTGAGAGATAGGAGCTAGGTAAAGCGGTAGGCTGTACCCAGCTGACAGACAGGGAAACCTATTGTGTAGTCAGTGGCCAAGTGGCCTAGGATTTATTTTGTTTTTTTTTGTGTTGCTGTTTTCCACATTGTGCACACGCTGCCGAGCTAATCCCCTTACAATACATATACACACATATATATGCTGCAGGATAAGCAGCACATACACATTAAAAATAGTAAGCTACATAAAAAAATGAGGGCAAAATGTTGACGTTAAAACGGAACTTTACCCATAATAACTTGATAAAAGATAACGTTCTTTAGCAAGAAACATACATTCCACATTAATAGTTATGCTACCACAATTAGAGTGCGCTGTAAATTGCCTCCAGCATTGCTCCTGTTTCTTCTTGCTGGAAGCTGCCATTTTGCTATAGCCCTGAGCAGCAGTAAATCCTTAGCCTGCCAGCAGATCGGCATCCCCCTTCCTTCTGTTTTTGCTGGATCAGATTGGAGGTAGCCGGGTGTAAACAGACACACAAATCCGTTAACAACCACTTGCCCACAGAGGAGAATGAAGGGTCCTGAAAAACTGACCCGATTGGACGACCCATGTGAAAGAGGCCTCATTGGATCACAGGCAGGGATCTCAAGTTATACACTGAGGAGAGCTATTAGAGCTGACTGCAGGGAAGGGACACACGCCTCTCCACACAGAACAATGCAGAGCTTAGGACATCAATCACAGGCTGTTTTCTAGAGCTCTCCTAGCCAGCCACCTTTTTAACTCTTGGTGTCGGGAAAATCTGTCAGAAATAACTTTTGCAGTAGCAGAGGAATGAGACCGTAGAAAGAAAAGACATTCATTCTCAGTTCATACTATGGGTCATGTAGGAACAAAATGCTGCGATTCAGTGTGGTGTGATTTAAACCCAAAAATTGCACTGCGTCACACCAAAAATAGTGCATGCACTACTTTTGGAAAAGCATTGCAACTGGATCGCATTGTACTTTTGTATTATGCGATCTGGTGCAAGGAAACAAACCATTTGTGGCCTTTGTTTGAGACATCATTAACATTATTGACACCTGCTGCAGAGCGCAATTGCAGTGCGCTTTGAACGTGGTGCAGGAAACACGCATGGAACATGGGTTTCCTGCACCGCATTCTAGTGTGAACCTAGCCTCAGTGTTCTGGATGATATGCTCTTTATTTATATTTCATGTCAGAGGTTTACAACCACTTTAACGTTTACACTAGATTTTATTGATTGGGTTTAGCTCTATCGTAAAAACCATAAAATTGTTCATATAATGTCTCAAGAAAAACATTTATTATACTGCGGATAGCAAAGGTAGTTAGTGTATCCAAGGGTTTGGTCAAGGTGGTGACCTCTTAGCCATGTACAAAGGCATCTCTCTTTCACATCTCAGAAAGGCTGCAGATATACTATTGCCTAGGGCAGGAGAAACATTTGTGTTTGCACCACCTTATAACAATCCCAGGTCAATGGTATTTATAGAGAAGCTTTGCATCCTGCTCCTACATGCATGGGCCCCTTTCAACCCTGTAACCCAGCCACAGATTATAAATGTTAGTTATTTCAAATATGCATATGCACAACACAATACATGAATAAACTTTATTGGACTAAAAGATATATCTTTAATTGTTTAAAGGCTAGTTTGGTTATTTCACAGCAAAGCCCTTCATCAGGCAGAATAAACAAAATGACAGTTTGAAGCCATCTTCAATTTAGTCTTTAGAAGCAAAGAATATTCTTCAGAATTAAATAAACCTCTGTCATACAGACTTCTACCCAAAGATATGAGGTATTGCCTTAATAGTCTATCTTTCTGATCTATGTGGTTTCAAGAAGGGTTAACGAAGGCGTGGTAGCAGCTAACATACAGAATTCCATATTTAGCAGATATTCCAAACTATGCAATTTGGTGGATAAAGACCTAGTCATTTCACATAGTGCTCTCTTTCAAAGAATCATATATGCCTACATACATTTATTTTTCTGTACCGTAGGAAGCTTGGGCGTTCGCACTGCAAATGCCTCAAGTTTAAACCACATCACACATAATGAATCCTACATTTCATTTCTTAAACTTATGGTCTGAGTCATCTGCAGTTAGTTGAAAGTTATTCACAAATGCACATAACTAAATAATATCTACTTTTCCCAGGTAATATACGCTATATTACCAAAAGTATTGGCCTGCCTTTACACGCACATGAACTTTAATGGCATCCCAGTCTTATTCCAAAGGGTTCAATATTGAGTTGACCCACCCTTTGCAGCTTGAACAGCTTCAACTCTTCTGGGAAGGCTCTCCACAAGGTTCAGGAGTGTGTCTATGGGAGTGTTTGATCATTCTTGCAGAAGCGCATTTGTGAGGTCAGGCACTGATGTGGACGAGAAGGCCTGGCTTGCAGTCTCTGCTCTAATTCATCCCAAAGGTGTTCTGTCGGGTTGAGGTCAGGACAGTCAAGTTCCTCCACCCCAAACTCGGTCATCCATGTCTTTATGGAACTTGCTTTGTGCACTGGTCCAAATCATTTGGTGGAGGGGGGATTATGGTGTGGGGTTGTTTTTCAGGGGTTGGGCTTGGCCCCTTGGTTCCAGTGAAGGAAACTCTTAAGGCGTCAGCATTCTAAGACATTTTGGACAATTTCATGCTCCCAACTTTGTGGGAACAGTCTGGGGATGGCCCCTTCCTGTTCCAACATGACTATGCATCAGTGCACAAAGCAAGGTCCAGAAAGACAAGGATTAGCGAGTTTAGGGCGGAGAAACTTGACTATCCTGCACAGGGTTCTGACTTCAACCTGAAAGAACACCTTTGGGATGAATTAGAGCGTAGACTGCGAGGCACGCCTTCTCGTCCAACATCAGTGCCTGAGCTCACAAATGCGCTTCTGGAAGAATGGTGAAACATTCCCATAGACACACTCCTAAACCTTGTGGACAGCCTTTGCAGAAGAGTTGAAGCTGTAATAGCTGCAAAGGGTGGGCCAACGCAATATTGAACCCTACGGACTAAGACTGGGGTGCCATTAAAGTTCATGTGCGTGTAAAGGCGGGTGTCCCAATACTTTTGGAAATCTAGTGTATCTCAATCCTCTTTAAATATTGTCCGTAAAATTTTATTCATCATTCATAGTTACCAGTATTATTAATTATTAGTTTATATCAGCTGATGTAGATGAATCTCTCATCCAACACTAAGTAGGTTAGACACATATAGGGAAACATTGAGTGGACAGGTTAAAAAAAGAAATGTTTAATCATTAAATTGCCCCGCATCGGAAGAAAAAAAAAAAGCCTAACCAAACCGTGTGAGAACTTGTAGACAACTGCCTACAGCACGATAAATCCTTTCCAACATGGAATTATCAAATCAGATCATTTATTATATGGATTCCTGGTGCAATGTAGAAATCTAATAATCATTTTAAACCACTAAACAAAGCAGTAAAACCTTCCACCTTTCCCCTCTCTGTTCTCCTAATTGCAGCTATTACTTGCTCGGGAGTCACAGAGTTGAATAATAATATAGTGCCAATCAACTATTTAGCCAGAGAAACATTTCATGGCAATTAGTTACTTCTGTTGAAAGAAACTGCTCTCTGTGCTGGTGTTCAATGCTGGAAGCAAAGATTAAAGAGCGCAGAATGTTCCCTAATCAATATAAGTAGGTACCCATATTATTACACAGGGACGGCTTTCACAATGTGCTCAGTAAGCCATTGTATGCCCAGTCACACTCCTGTGGGCTGAACACAAGCAGAAGAGTAATACATTAAAGGACCCGACAGTGTGGGGTGCGCTTAGTTTCAGTAGCCCATGGCTTACACCGCCATAGACATTCACTCACTATGACTAATGATACAACTGAGCAATTCCTGCAGTGTGTAGGATGTGCTGGAACACAGAAAGCTCACCCACTCCACAGTCTTACTATGATGCCATGATGATACACAACTGTGGGAAGAAGTGGGCAGCATGATAAGCATTTGGTTATGCTATTATGCTAAATGAGCTCTGTGCCCTATATATATATACACACACACACACATACAGTATCTCACAAAAGTGAGTACACCCCTCACATTTTTTAAAATATATTATATCTTTTCATGTGACAACACTGAAGAAATGACAATTTGCTACAATGTAAAGTAGTGTGTACATATTGTATAACAGTGTAAATTTGTAAATTTACTGTCCCCTCAAATTAACTCAACACAGCCATTACTGTCTAAACCGCTGGCAACAAAAGTGAGTACACCCCTAAGTGAAAATGTCCAAACTGGGCCCAATTAGCCATTTTCCCTCCCCGGTGTCATGTGACTCATTAGTGTTACAAGGTCTCAGGTGTGAATGGGGAGTAGGTGTGTTAAATTTGGTGTTATCGCTCTCACTCTCTCATACTGGTTCAACATGACACCTCATGCAAAAGAACTCTCTGAGGATCTGAAAAAAAGAATTGTTGCTCTAAATAAAGATGGCCTAGGCTATAAGAAGATTGCCAAGACCCTGAAACTGAGCTGCAGCACGGTGGCCAAGACCATACAGCGGTTTAACAGGACAGGTTCCACTCAGAACAGGTCTCGCCATGGTCAACCAAAGAAGTTGAGTGCACATGCTCAGCGTCATATCCAGAGGTTGTCTTTGGTAAATAAAAAAAACAAACAAAAAAAATAAACGCTGACCCTTTAAAAATGCGAAAAAATGTGCAAAACCGCCGGTAATATAACACTAATAAAAGCTGAAAAAAAAAATCACAAGCTACTGACATTTTTAGGATTTTTTTTCATGTCCTGTGTGCATGAAGCTACTGTCTGCCCTTAGGGAAGGTGGAGGCAATGTTATCAGTCCCTAAGTGCAACAAAAAAAAAGTAGCCATAAAGATGTTGTGCTCAAAACTTATAAAATCCTAAAACATCTATTTTTCATCAGTAAATAATTTGACCATGGTTTGTCCCAGGAACATAAGTGCAATGGCATAATACACAATAGATCACGGGATAAAATTTGTATATTGTACTTTTAGGCCTCATACACACGGGCGCTTTTACAGCCGCGTTTTTTGCAGCTTAAAAATGCATCTCCATGTTATTCAATGGCTCCATACACACACTGATGTTTCTGAGCTATAATTGGCGTTTGTAAGCTGCAAGAAGAACCCACAACCAGCGTGTTCTGAAGCTGTAGCGCTAGAACGTTTTTGACGCTGAGCCAGCAAAACACTCAGTAATGCACATTAGCGCCGTAGCAACGTTAACCGGCGTTTTCTGTTTTAACATGTACAAAAATAGATGTCTTTTCAACCAAAACACGTCTTAGCGCTGACGCTCAATAATGCGCATTAACGCCAATGCAAAACGCCGATGAAATTGCATAGGAAAAGTAGGAAATAAAAAAACATTGGAAGACTGCTTCTAAAAGAAAGCTTGTCCATTTTTTTTTCCTTTTTGTTTTAAATGGTCCTGACATTTTCCAACGATTGACTATAATATATTGCTATTATATGATTATATCTTGCCTTCATTTTTTTTTTATTATTGTAGGTTTGATTTTAGAAGTTAAAAATGTCCCATTAAATTCGTATATGATTAGAAAAACCAGCATTAAATATACTATGCAATATATTATGGTAATAAACCCATATAAACTTTTTAAATCTAATTTTATAATCTTTGTAATACCATAAATACATAGAGAATGTTCCACCAGTTTCATTATTTACTTTAGGGTACATAGAAGGAGTAGCTTTAAGACAGTGTGTTTAATATATGATGGCAGGTTACCTATGTTGCTATTTTTGCAGTCCTCACATACTTTCCATAGCATTTATGATCTATGGGATCAATGATGGCAGAGCTACTAAAGAAATAATTCTAACATTCCCGCAGTAGAAAGGAAAACATTGTCATTTTACATTACACCCTAAGCACAAACACTCTGAAAAATACATATTTTTATTAAAGTATAAAATGTTTCAAGACAATAACCTATACAGCAGACTGAAAAGCCACCCGCAAAACCATGTGACTATGCGCAAAAAGGTAGTACTTATGGTTTACTAGGCATGCTCCCTTCCTCCATATGACAGCTTGCAGGCCTGGGTGATCTGATATGCTAATCTACACTTCTGGAAAGAAAGACATGGACTGGCCAATCCTCTACCACTCCCTACAACTCTATAATGATGGGCGGCCTTAAAGGCCAGTAGAAAATTATGCAGCCATCAGGAAGTTTTTGGCATATCATGGTCTGGATACCAAGAATTGGGTATAAGCAGGGCACATGCTTCAAAACTTATGCTGGATTTAGAAATTGTAGTTGGCTTGATGCAATGTTTTACCAGAACAATGAAGGCTCAACCAATATCCATTTATGATCAAATCTTTAACATGAAGATGCTATTTAGTGTGTAGTTCCTCCAGGAATAAGATGTGAAATCTGTCTGGAAAGCTATACAACCAAACTCAGTCCAGCAGAATAGAAATTTATGTTTCTATGACATTCAAAGAAGAATACTGCAATTACAATATTATATATTTCCATGTTTTGTATAGAAGAGCTGCCTATCAAAATGGAACTGCAGACAAAACTTGGAGAGACTGGGGGAAGGTTAGAACCCCCGCTTTAATGTCCTCGCCATGCTCCTGTTTAGTAGCAATGAAAAGGGGTAGAACATGTGAGGTTAGGAAATCTTTGCCAAGGTTAGGGGGATTTTCCCTTTCTTCTTATCTCCGTCACTGACATGAAGTAAAATCTCCATAATGGGAGCAAAGAAAAATTTGATTGTGGAAGAGTTAAAAACCATATCTACAGCTCAAAAAAAATGGGATCTTTGTACTCACTGTAAAATCCATTTCTCCAAGTTCATAGATGGACACAGTGCCTCCTTAATCTTGACCAGTGGGTTATATCGCCTCTGCAGGAGTACGACTAGGCAGAACATAAAACTTGGCTACGCCCCATGGGCTGTCCTCAGTCCCTATATAACCTCCTCCCTGCTCCAGGTACTCAGTTTAGTAGCAAGCAGTATTAGAAGTATTAAAACTCAATAGAGGGGTGGGTGCTGTGTCCATCGAACTAAGAGAAATTGATTTTACAGCGAGTACAAAAATCCCATTTTCTCCTTAGTTCATCGACAGACACAGCGCCTCCTTAATCTTGACCAGTGGGATGTCCCAAAGCAATGTCAAAATAAAATAAGAGGTGGGGAAAATAACCCAAGGCTGACCACAAGAGTCCTAACCAGGACACAGGAGCCTTAACAGGGTCACAGGAACCCCATCTGAAAAAAATTTAAATTTTGAAAGAAAAACACCCATCAAGAGGGAACAGTCCCTCTTAAACAGCAGCCTGCAAAATTTGCGGCCAAAAGAAGCATCCGAGGATGCAAGAATATCTACTTTGTAGAATTTGGTGAAAGTATGCACTGACGACCAAGTGGCTGCCTTGCACACCTGTGATATTGGCACTTGATGATGGAAGGCCCAAGAAGTACTAAGTGCCCAAGTAGAATGCGCCGTGACAGGGAAAGGAGAAACCCGATCTTTAATAGAATAGGTCTGAGTCACTGTGTCTGATCCATATGGAGATGGTAGCTGAAGAAGCAGCCAGCCCTTTCCTTGGTCCTTGTGTAACCACAAAAAGCGAGTCTGACCTCCGAAAAGGACTCTGTGGCTGCCAGATACACCCGAATCGCACGAACCACATCCAAGGTATGCAAAGCAAATTCCTTGGGATGAGCCGGCTTGGGACACAAGGATGGCAGCACAATGTCCTCATTCAAATGGAAGTCCGAGACCACTTTAGGTAGGAATGATGGACAGGGAAGAAGAACCACCTTGTCTCTGTGGACCACTAAATAGGGAGCATGACAGGATAATGCCGCCAACTCTGACACCCTACGGGCAGATGTAATAGCCACCAAGAATGCCACCTTCTGGGACAACGTAGATAAGGGAATCTCCCGAATATTTTCGAATGGAGGTTTCTGGAGAACTGAGAGTACCAAGTTCAAATCCCATGGCGGCAAAAGAGACCTACAGGCGGAGCCACATGCTGGACTCCGTGAATGAAGGACGAACTAAAGAGTGCGTGGCTAGGGGTCACAGAAAGATTGCCAAGGCAGACACCTGGCCCTTGATGGTACTCAAGGCCAACTTCTGCTCAATGCCCTGTTGAAGAAAGGCCAAGATCCGAGCTATAGAAAAGGAGCAAGGATGAGCGCAAATCCACTCACACCAAAAAATGTATGCTTTCCACGTACAGTGGTATATCTTTCTAGAAGTCAACTTCCTCACCTTCAACATAGTAGAGATCACTGATCCAGACAAACCTCTATCCTTCAGTACCTGGCTTTCAATAGCTAAGCTATTAAAACCAGCAACTGTAAAGCAGCATGGAAGCCCGGCCCTTGGGACAACTGGTCCACTCTGAGGCGCAGCCCCCAATGGACGTTTACGTCTACCAGAATGACCAGAAGACTTTTGCCCTCAATCCTTCCCAGCCACAGTGGAAGAGGAAGGTGTTTATTCCGCAGTGGCATTAGGACGACTGCGGCATCTACCAGAGGCACCCGAACCTCGGTATCCTCCCGTGGAGCCGAACCTGCTGAAAGAGCTGCATTCAGGTCTGCACAAGTAGAACTGTCTTGAGGGTGGATACCACCTGACCCAGAACCTGTATGCAAGTCGGAAGAGAAAGCTGCCTGTGGTTCCTGAAGTTTGTCGAGAGGAAGGACCCCCCTGGTCAGAATACAAATCAGACCTAGGTAATCCAATTCCCTGGACAGGGAGAGGAAGAACCTTAGGTAGTCCAGACGTCACCTGAACCTTTTCAGGAATTCTATCTGCACAAGGAGATTCAGGAACTAAACAACCTGAAATGGACAAACCTTGCCCCCCCCCCCCCAAAAGAATCATCTCGTGGAACCCCTTGACACTAATGAAGGAGGTCCACGAGGCAAGAAGCCTCACCAGTAATGGGTGAGGGCAGACCTTCATGTTGAAGGGGTCTTGTCTACGGGACAGGGGAAGCCCGTGCTAGGCTTACCAGACCTAGATTGCTTGGAACCTCCAGAGGAAGACTTGAAAGATCTGTTTCCCTTGTCTGCAGTCCTAGGGGCCCAAAATAATTTTATGGGCGGAGAAGGAAGGCCCACGTTTACGGGGCCCCTTCCCTTTCTTAGACTGTGGCAGGAAGGTACTCTAACCCCCTGTGACACCCTTAATGATGTCATCCAGGGTAGCCCCAAACAAGCGATCGCCTTGACCAGTTCTTAAGCCACAGCACACGTGTAATCGCTACCTCTGAAACAGAAAATTTGGACAGCAGGGGAGCCGTATCCAAAGAGGCATCATATACAAGCTGCAGTCCTTGGACAAACTGATCCGCCAGATCAACATAAGCAGCAGGAACCTGTTCATCCTCCAGACCTTGGCGCAAAAGCTTGGCCCATTCAGTCAGTGTCTGAGACACCAGGGCCAAAGCTAGGATTGTTTGCATTAACAAACCTGCTATAGTAAACATGCTACGCGCCCCAAACTCTGCTTTCCCATCGGCCGGGTCTTTAAAGGACAGGGAATCCTCTACTGGAATCATGGTTGCTTTATTCAACCTGCAAACAGGAGGGTCCACACTGGTGGACTGGTCCACTTTTTTATAAGCGATTCCTCAA
This sequence comes from Glandirana rugosa, assembly GCA_018402905.1. Classification (NCBI taxonomy): domain Eukaryota; kingdom Metazoa; phylum Chordata; class Amphibia; order Anura; family Ranidae; genus Glandirana; species Glandirana rugosa. The sequence goes on along the minus strand of BLSH010479449.1, from coordinate 732,504 downwards.
AGGGGTAATGTACTGCAAAACGTTTGGGGACCACAAATGGAGACTTTGGTTGTTCCCATTCTTTATAAGTAGCCAAAATAAGGCAGATAAGTAAATGCCTTTGGTGTGCTAGGTGACTTATGCGTACCAAAAGCCACAGCCGCATCCTCCATTTTTAAAGTCTCACACACCGCAGTAATAAGTGCGTCCAACAGCGCTTTTTTACTCGCTGTGACCATCGAGGATTCATCCTCACTATTGGATGGGTCAGGGAGCGTGATATTAAGCCCCCCCTGGACAGGCCATGTCCCCAGTGTCATTGGGCTCAGAGTCAGATGAGACAGTCTGAGCAGGGGAAGGCGGGGGACACTTCCTCCTGGGCCCTTGCCCACATGCTACTTTCACCCGGGATACAAACGACTCTAGGCCCGCCGTCAGCGCAGCCATGGGAAGCTGGGGTTCTGAGGGACCTGCTACCTCCATGAGGGGGTCAGTGGGGGATATGTGACCCTGAAGTCTCCATCAGGAAAAAAGGGAAAACCCTGCAGTACAAAATGATCTTTTGGCACTACTAAGGGATCCCCTAACACTCAGGGTACCTGTCAGCAGAGAGAGAGATTACAGGGACCCCCAAGGACTCACCTTACCAGCCGAAGGAGTGCCACCATTCAGACCCAGCAACCCATGTACACTGTCTATTTCATATATCCCGGGCAGGAAGAGAAGAGACGAGGAAGAGGAGGAGCTCTGGCATCTCCAAGAGGCTCCAGCCGTCCCCAGCGTCTCACTAGACCAGTGCAAAATGGCCACCAGGCTACACAAACATGGCTGCCACCCGGAGACCAGTGAAACCAATGGAAAATGGTTGCCGTGATGTCATTGGACTTCTCCAAGATGGCCGCCGGTCATTTGACATGCCGAAGCATGCTGCCAGGATCCTCTCTGCTGCTCTCTCTGCAAGGGGACCCACAAAAGGTACTCTACCCCACTAGGCAGGATGAACACTTAGAGGACTCTACTGTGCTGCACTGGGGCCCTAAATGCACTATCCCTCATACTGCATTACACAGCAGGGCATGCACCTAGGGATCTCCACTGCCCCTCTGCACTGGAACCCCCCCCCCCCATACAACCAGGCAGGAACCACCTTAAGACCCTTACAGAGGGGGGAATAAAGAGGGAGACCCCTCAGGTCTCTGCCTGCCTGGGACCCCAGTAGTTCATGGGGGGGCGGGACCGACCATCCCTGGAAAGTACCTGCGTCCACCCCACCCCCGCACAGGAGGAGGGGGGACTGTACTTACCCCTTCCACGGCTGCAAGCATCGCTCCAGACAGGACCCTTGCCACCAAAGTGGGGGGCTGTCGGCCATGGGGGCGCTGCAACTCGGACCAGAGCCCACTCGCGGCCGACTTAGCGCATAGCTGGCTGGACTGGGAAGACCACTGGATCTAGATTATCAAGCCCGTCGCCCAGCCTGGCAGTTGTAGCTCTCCCAGGAGATGCATGGAAGGAAAAAAAATAAAAAATTGCTAGGACCCAAAAGATCCCAGCACGGAGCTAGGTCCTTACTCCTGACTAGACAGAAAAAACAGAGTACCTGGAGCAGGGAGGGTGTTATATAGGGACTGAGGACGGCCCATGGGGCGTAACCAAGTTTTATGTTCTGCCTAGTTTTACTCCTGCAGAGGTGATATAACACACTGGCGAAGATTAAGGAGGCGCTGTGTCCGTCGATAGGTTTCCTATCTTCAGGCAAATACTGTGCCTCCACTTTACCTCACCTCCATACATCACCTACTGTGCCTCTCACGCATTCACTAACACCTTTTTGTTGTATTACCTAAAATTGTCACTGTTTCTGCAGGTGCCTCTTCCGGGTGTGAGGACAAGTGATCTAGCATTTCAGGCTGTGCCCACATCCACGGGTCCCCTTATGGTGACCTAAGGAACCCGCTGCTGGATACTCAGTAAGACGTGTCCATATCACCCAAATAGTGATTTGCACACAAAGATAAACCCTCCCAATTCAGTTCAAATTACACAGAACTAGGGAATGAGACACAGCATGTGACCGTGAACTTAGTTTGGGGGGGCGTACCTACGTTCCCAAAATCAGCTTTTAACCACTTCTGGACCGTCCGCCGTCGTAATACCGTTGTTATGGTAGGAGATAGCTACCATAACCCCAGTATCTTTTTTTTCTGCAGGCGATTCTGCACATCAAAGTAATCTTAGTGGCGGCGCCACGAGATCACTTTTATGAGCGGCAGGAGAGGTGCCCGCCCTCCCGCCACTTTCCGGTTATCCCCGCCGCTTACTGGACCCGCCGGCAGCAGCGGAGATGATCGCGTTCCCCCCCCCCAGTGTCTGTGAGCCGAGTGAGTGGCTGAAGCCGCTTATTCAGCTCCATAACATGGCTGGGCGGAAGCGACGTCACAAGTCACTTTCGCCCAATGCTCTTAAAGGGGACATTTTTTTTTTTTTTTTTTTGAGATGTAATTTTTTTCAAAAAATTTTATTTATTTATTCTTTATTTGCATTCAAGTGTAAATATGAGATCTGAGGTCTATTTGACCCCATATCTCATATTTAGGAGGTCCTGGCATGCTTTTTTCTATTACAAGGAATGTTTACATTTCTTGTAGTAGGAATAAAAGTGATCAAATTTTTTTTTTTTTAATTATGGTGTAAAAATAAAAATTAAAAAGTAAAATAAATAATGAAAAAAAAAAATTTAAAGCGCACCGTCCTTGCGAGCTCGCGCGCAGAAGCGAACGCATACGTAAGTACCGCCCACATATGAAAACGGTGTGCAAACCACACGTGAGGTATTGCCGCGATCGTTAGAGCGAGAGCAACAATTCTTGCACCAGACCTCCTCTAACTCAAAACTGCTAACCTGTAGAATTTTTTTAAACGTCGCCAATGGAGATTTTTATGTTGCAAAGTTTGTCGCCATTCCGCGAACGGACGCAATTTTGAAGCATGACATGTTGGGTATCATTTTACTCGGTGTAACATTATCTTTCACAATATGGAAAAAAGTGGCTTAACTTTACTGCTGTCTTATTTTTTAACTCAAAAAACTGATTTTTTTTTTTTTAAATCACGCTTGTAAGACCGCTGCGCAAATACGGTGCGACAACGTTTTGCAATGGCTGCCATTTTATTCTCTAGGGTGATAGAAAAAAAATATATATAATGTTTGGGGGTTCTAAGTAATTTTATAGCAAAAAAAAACCTGATTTTAACTCGTAACCACCGAACTCCAAAAAGAGGCCCGGTCTTAAAGTGGTTAAGTTCAAAGAGAAAGAAAACAGAGGTAAGATGAATGAGAAAATGGAGAGAGGAAAAGGAGAGAGAGAGAGAGAGAGAGAGAGAGACCTTTAATGCTCCACAATATAAACAAATATGCACTGTTCACGTATGTCTCCATGTCGTCAGTGAAACATTTTATATGGTTTTGAATAATTTGTGAAAATAATGGACATATTCTCTTATTCAGAATGATTAATGTAGTTGTAATATGTTTCACTGTTGAATTCTCTCTCTGGGTCTCTTGAGAACAGACTCCACTATTGTACTTTAGCCACCATGTGATTTAGAATTATTATGGATTCATGGTTCATGAAAATGTTAACTCAGATCCAAAAAGACTGACAAATGGAGACGGGGAATCCAACTGTACAACAGTGGATTGAACAAACGATTGAACATGACTAACTGCTGGCACCCAAAATGTGACAATCTCTGTAGGTCTAAATTATATGCAGTGGCACATGCTTTGCACTGTGGGACATGCCAGAGTACAAGGGTACTTTGAACATGCAGATTCAGCAGTACAAAGAAAAAGTTACTTTTGTTACAATACAAGGAACATATTTTGTTGTATTTCAATATGCAGCAAGTTACAATTTTCAAAAACTTTGAAAAAAATATAACATTTTGTTTTCTTGCAGCCAAAGCAACAGAGCTTTTGACGCCCCACCTACATTTGAGGTACTGTATTTCCTATTAGTCGGAAAAAAAATCTCTGGGAACAAAATATTTCTGGGTGCACTACAGTAAGCCATTTATTGTTGGCAGGCTACTGGCCAAGGGTCTTGAACATGTGCCATGATGCCAAGTAGAGTGTTGCCTCTTACATTAAAAAAAAAGCTAACAGGCTAGGACAATCTCAGCAACCACAGAACAGATGCAAGCAAGAACCTGTGTTGAGGTTTGTTAAAAATCCTTGCACTAATCTTGCAATATAATAGACCAGAAGCATGCCCTTTTATGCCCTATCCCCATGTAAACAAAGTAGTAAACACTACTAGCTTAAGTTTATCTTGATCTCATCAGACCATAGGACATGGTTCCAGTAATCCATGTCCTTAGTCTGCTTGTCTTCAGCAAACTGTTTGCAGGCTTTCTTGTGCATCCTCTTTAGAAAAGGCTTCCTTCTGGGACGACAGCCATGCAGACCAATTTGATGCAGTGTGCAACGTATGGTCTGAGCGCTAACAGGCTGACCCCTCACCCCTTCAACCTCTGCAGCAATGCTGACAGCACTCATACGTCTATTTCCCAAAGACAACATTTGTATATGAACAGGGGTGAACTGACAACTCATGGGCCCCCCCGGGCAAAAGAAGAAGATCATGGGGCACCCTGTTTTCCCGCCTACATTCAAGCCACTTACATATTGCACTACCCACAGGGAGAGAGATGGGGGGGCAAGAGAGAGAAGGGTTTAGAGAGGAAGGTGAGAGTGAGAGAGGGAGGAGGGGGG
>BLSH010479449.1:686519-722164 GCA_018402905.1 Glandirana rugosa | reverse complement strand
AACCAGGAAGTCAGCAGAGCGACGAGCGGCGCGGCGGGGATCTCGGCGGCGATCACAGCAATGGGAGATCATCGCTGGATCGCCAGGAGAAGGTAAGGAACACCGCTGCAGGCTCTGCACATCTACCCCGAGCGTGACTCGGGGATACCGATCCTAGCATAAAAAAAACACCCCGAGTCACGCTCGGGAATACCGCTAAGGGGGTTAAGTAGCTGCTAGGTTTTTATTTATTTATTTTTTTATATTTGCTTTTTGCCAACTGTGCCTCTCACGTATAGTTTTTTAGTATTGTACCACTAAGCAACTTATCAGCTGACTTGGCTAAAAAATGTTTTCAAACCAGCAAACATTACATAATGAAAAAACAGACACTCAGCAGTAAAAATATGGAAAGACAAACTCAACCTAATTGACTTACATGAACAGGGTGTTGCTTAAAATTAAAAGCAAACACTTGTCGGAAGGTATGGTTGGTGACACAGCGTCAAAAGACAATTTACAGCTTAGACAAATTACTGTAGGAAACAAAACACATAATTGGCCCTAGGCAGTGACACAAATGTTTAGAACAAAAATAAAAAAAATGATTTATAGCAGTCAAAGGCATGCGTGTTTTCACAGCTAACCAAAAGAAACAGCGGAGTGTGAATATTGCATTTCAAAATATAACATATATTTACCATTTCTGAATATGTTAATAAATTAATCAATGTCACCCCATATTTACTTGCTGGGTTGTAGCACTCCAGCGTCATTACTCTGTCTCTAGAGATTTTTTTCTTCTTGGTCACTTATACACAATTTATGAAGGTGAATCTGGGGATACTTTCCAATACTCTACCAGTTAATGTGTGTGCTCTATTGCCCCTACTCAGGGTTTGCTGGAGTTTGTAAAAACAAAATCCTAATCTTCAACAATTATTCAAAGGAAACTTCTTCAGATGGCTGTCTCAGATGTGACCATTACTATAAAAGAAGGAGAGGCCTATAGTTCTGTAATACAAAACCAGACAAAGTGTAAAACCTGTAATGTGAATACTACAAACCTGCAGCACCTTTAATATAAATAGCAACTATTTTGATCATCTAAAACTTCATGTTATGTGGGCCTTTAATCACCGGAAGATCAGAAAATTACTTAGAACCCCTAAACATGATCTATGCAGAGGCCCTAGAGAAGAAAATGATGGGTGTTACACTTTTTTTTTGTCACACCGTGTTTGAGCAGCAGTTTTTCAATTGCGATTTTTTTTAAATTTTAATGCACAAAAACGCAATATAATACCCAATTGCTTAGTAAAATATAAACAATGATGTTACACTGAGTAAATAGATACCAAACATATCACACTTTTAAATTGTGCACATCTGTGCCAATGGCAACAAACTATGTACATTTTATTATCCATAGACGATGCTTTAAAACCCTTAACAAGTTACCACTTTAGATTTACTCAAGATGTCTGGGGCCAGAATTACTTCCCTCGATGTGACATTCGTGATGATACCTCACATGTGTGGTGCAAGCGCCGTTTGTGCATGTGCGGGACCGTTGTGTGTGTTTGCCTTTGTGAGTTAGCACTGGGGCGCTTTCAATTTCTATTTCTTTTTATTAAAGGGGAAGTAAACCCAGATTGGGTTTACTTCCTCTGTATTCCCCTGCAAAGTAGATGCATAATGATGTGCCACTTACCTGCAAACAAAGCCTGCCATGTCCAGCACTGCCCCCTGTGCTGGCCGCGTCCATCTTCTGCCCATCTTCCTTCCGCGGCTGCGATCTCTGGCTCTGTGACTGGCCGGAGTCGCGTGATGTCACTCAGTCAAGGCACGATCACAGTGAAGAAACGGCACGGAGGACGTTTCTTCACTGCGCATGTGCCGAAATGACGTCGGTACAGCTAGTACACTCTACATCTCCTGAACCGTGCAGTTTTGGGAGATATGCAGGGCACCTACAGGTAAGTCTTATTATAGGCTTACCTGTAGGTTTAAGTGGTTGTCACGAGTTGACAACCACTTTAACTTTTGCACTGTTGCTTTAAATTGTTTTTAATCACTTTAATTGTTATCACAGTGAATATAAATATCTCCTGTGATAGCAATAAGCACTGATTGACACTCTTTACTAAGAGATCTGGGGTTTATTAGACCCCAGATCTCTCTGCTGCCCTTAAGCTTTGGATCAGAACGGTATGATCCAATGATTTTTTCAAACTACTAAGTGTTCCGAAACAGGAAGTGATAAAATGCGCTATCACTTCCGGTTTCCTATACCATAGAGATAATCAGAGCCGTTCCGCTATCCAAACAGCTCTGTGGTCAACCGGCAGAACCACCAGCTGCACACTTGGGTCTCACAGTTGGACGGCAACCCCAAGAGAGGCATGAAAGGTGGTGGGAGGTGGACGTCCCCTCCTGCTGCTTGTAAAAGCAATCCAGCGCATGAAAAAAACAATATTGGGATAATGCCTGCAGCTGCAGGCATCATCGCAGTATAACCACTCAAAATCCAGCGACGTACCAGTATGTCGCTGGTCGTCAAGTGGTTAAAGTGTATGTTTACCTTTTTACTCATCGTATATGCTGACATTTCATTTACAGAAATGTTGAATTTAAATAGATCCTACTCTTCTATATTTTAATTGCCTTATGAGCCTTGGATATATATAATTGATTTGGAATCGGCTGTCCTGTAAGTAGCTATTAATTTAGTTGAAAAAAAACAAAAAAACATTTACATCAGACTTCTCTGAATGCAAGGCTTCTCTCCTGAGGCTGCTACGAACTGCTCTCAGTGTGACTGGCATTTGCCCAAGGTAAGGTCATTAGCACACAGGGAAGTTGTGTGTGCATAGATGGCCCACAGAAACCAGCAGGATTTGAAAATGTGGTGTATAATAAACTGTGGAAGTAGAATTAAAAAGGGTTTCTACTGGCAAAACTTTCAGAATGGAGTAGGGGATGGTTAAAATAAGGTCTGATCTTTTTTTTTTTTTTGCGGTCTGTTTCCGATTGGGGAGAATGCCCCCTCACTTCCTGTTTTGAAGACACAACAGGAAGTAGAAATCTCTTCAAAGTGAGGGGAACATAACTGTTAGTCACCATAACAGATGTCCCTACCCTTTTGTTGAAATGTTGGATTTCCCCTCACTTTCAATCCCAGTAACCATAGTCAAAAGGCAAATAGAAAGGGTAAAACTCCCCGGCAGGCACATAACATTAAAATAATTAGTGTTTTAACTGTTCCTTGCTGTACTTGAATTCCCAAAAAATGTTTGCTAGAGATACATGTTAAAGTGGAAGAACAGCTTAGCTGTATCTATTCTTAAAAATGTTCCCACTCCCCTCCTTCTACCTATCCAGCCTAACCTGTATAGAAAAGATCTGTATACTTGCCCATTTTCAATCCGCTGTGGTCACGTGATCCTGCAGCTCTGTGTAAGGAGGAGCCGTGATGTCATCCATAGGCCCCCTCAGCCCAGCCATTGTTGGCGTTCCCTCCTCTCCCCTGCAACAGCCGGTCGATAACACAGGGGAGCTGGAGCTGCAGGATCATTCGACTATTTAAAAAATAGATGAGTATACAGATCTTTTTTTTTTTTGGCAGGATAGGTAGGAGGAGGGGTGAAAGAACATATATAACAGAGGTTGGACAGAAATATGGAAACACCAGGTAAAAGAACAATATGGTTACCGTATATGGTTTTGGACCGCCTTTGGCATCCAAGATGGACTGAATTCTCCTGGGAATTGACAAATATAAGTCTTGGATGGTGAATAATGGAATGTGATACCACACTAGTCCGGTGATTGCTGTACCCAGGGAAGGTGCAAGACTTCGTCTGCATGCTCGTCAAACCACAATTTGACAACACCAGCTGTGTGAATCGGAGTATTATCAACTTGCCAAATGTTGCGGTCTGTGGGAAACAAGGTCTGCACCATGAGGTGCACATGGCCGACCAAAATTTGTACATCGTCACTAGCAGTGACTCTACTTTCAAGGTGATGATGGGGCCTGCAGAATACAAAGATATGGGTGCCCAAATCATGACTGTGCCTCAACCATGCTTTACCATTGGCACAAGACAGTCCTGGTTGTATGCTTGGGGTGGTGATCGCGTAAACATGTTCGGAGGTTGGGAACAGTGTGTAGCTCTATTAATCGGACCATATTACAGTCTTCCCCTGATCAATAGTCCATAATTTATGGGTGTTGCACCACTCCTTTCTCTTCTGAGCATCAATATCAGTCACTAGTGGTTTGGTAATTGCAGCTCGCCCATGAATGTTTTGCTTATGGAGTTCCCTCAGGCTCCCTGAGGTTTCTCATCACAGTCAAAGCAAAAGAATGTGAGGAAAGCGGGGATAGCCTGTTTTAAGGCCCCGGAGTTCCAAGCTCCCCATTTGATTTCAATAGGGGGTTTTGTGATAGGTCAAAAAAGATCAGCTGTGAATGTTCTGGAAGTTCTGGGGGGTCTTCTAGGATGTGTCATTTAAGGTCACCTGACCCCACAGAACATTCCAGAAATTCCCAGGGCCCCTATTGAAACAGGAGGCTGAGCAGGTCTTTGTCAGTTGCCAGAGGGATATTTGAAAAGCTCCCCACGGATTTTGTTTACAGTTTTAAGGTATTGATTAAAAGAGGCATGGTGAATTGTTAATTGTTTATTGGTTTTCGCAAATATAAACAAGGCAGCGGCAATTATTTATCCAGTTTGGGGTGTCTAGTGTTCTTTGTATGTTTGGAGTTTATCCCGCCTACAGTCCCATGTTACGTCACTTCCGCTTTCAATGCGAAACATGTCGCCACTTTCACAACAGCAAATCATGTAATGAATCATGAAGTGCTTCAATATTTTTGTCCAACCCATATATATATATATATATATATATATATATATATATATATATATTTAAGCTTACCTTCCACTTTAAATCTGAACTATAGACATAAAGACACAAACTGGTGCAGCCCTGTAATTATTAGAGTATATCTAATCTCAAGACAAAAAAAAAATATATATATATACACACACACCTATACCCCATCTTACTAACTCTTGGAGTAGTGGCTGCACTCAGTTTATTTTTTTCAAGCTTTTTTTTGCTCAAGTTTCACAAGGTAATCCTGTAAATAAGACACTTCCAATCCCTGGGTGGCTATGTCACTCCTCCACCGTGTTTATGGAGGGAGATATGGTTGGCACCCTAGGCTGCTCTCCTGATATAGACTACAAACCTATTTGTATCTTGGGGCAGAGCAAGTGGTAGTTTACAGAAGATAGCTAGGAAGGAAGATTCTCTTTGGTGCAACTCATGGGATGTGACAAGGACACTGAATTTGTCAAGATCAACAGATATTTTCTGTAATTGCTGAAAATGTCCTATTAGCTTGAAAAGGGGAAATTAATGCAGCCATCACATCTAAGGACTGTAAACTGCAATATATTGAATGCTTGTTTTTGGGTTTAGTTATCCTTTAAAACATCATTAACTGATTTTTTTAAGAAGCACACACTGTATGTACTTGAATTTGATCTGGTATCAGCCTTGCCTTGCAGTCCCTGAACAGCACAGCTGGAGTGCAAGGAAGAAGCAACACATGGAGCCAATCAGGTAATGTTCCTGACCATAAACATGCTGATAGGAAGAGAAAGCAGAGTGACAGAGAGATAAGCTAATCAATGTTCTGCTTCTCCTTACACTGTCCAGTCACAGGCTAGGGGTGGGTGCAAAATGACATGGGCTTAGGGAAGTTAGTTGAAAGATGCTGGCCATCAGACAGAGGGCCTCTATAGGCAGAAAAGAGTGCTGCAGGGAAATCTCTGGAATGAAAATGAATATAGCAGAGAAAGCTGGACATGGTTTATCTTTTATTGGGCTATTCCTTTTAATTTTCAAACAGTTTATTGAGATTTCAAAGTACGATACATCGAAATGGCAAAATGCCAAACCATAAAATCAGTGACATATATTACATATTCAAAAACAGTATGTCTGCACAGTAAATAACACCGATATTCTTTAGAACCTTTAGAAAAGGTTAAAGGAGGGGTGAGGGGGGAATAAAAAGGGGGAAAGTAGGGGTGACAAAACCACCTCTGAGTGTCAAGTGTGAGAGGTATGTTGACGACCGCAGCTGCCCTGTCACCCCTGATGGGAAAATACCGTGGCAGAGCAGGGTCTGTCAGTTGTTTTTTCATTAATCATGCTATTGCTTTTTGATTTTGTTGCTTTTGCAGTAGAACAGGTGATTAAGACTGGGCCATGGTTTCACGGGGGGTATCATCGCGGGAGACCATAAAGCTTATGTTCATCCTGGTCAGTAAGTTTTCTTTTTTGTAGCCCTTGTGTTAGGGGGGCCATCCCTTATGTACTACTGCTCCTTTAGACATTTAGCATTTTCTGACCTTCCGCTGAGTCAATGAAGTTTAGCCAACAGGCCCAAATTTTATAAAATTTGTCTGGGGTCTCTCTTGATTTGTGTATTAGGTCCTTAATGTCCGCAATTTTTTTCATCCTTTGGAGTCATTCCTTGATGGTAGGGGGAATGATGTCTCTCCAGTGAGTGGGCATGCACATTTTGGCTGCATTAAATGTAGGGTCAGAGATTTTCTGTAGGCGGACTGGGGGATGGATTTGTGATGGAAAAGATATTGTGCCGGTGTGTAATCAGGTGAGTAGGTTGTGATGTGTAAGGTGAGGCGGTGGACCTTTCCAGAATGGTTGTATCTGTGGGCAATGCCACCAAACATGTAGTAGTGAATGGGCTATTCCTTTTTGGATTTTTTTTTTTATTGGCTGGTGTTCTGCTTTAATTCTATTCTATAACTGATGCTACAAGGGCATGAAAATGAAAATGGTTATTAGGAAAAGAAGAAATACAATAAAACCTTGGTTTCAGAGTAACTTGGTTTGAGAGCGTTTTGCATGACAAGCAACATTTATAAATACATTTTGACTTGATATACAAGCGATGTCTTGATATACAAGTAGCGTCATGTCACAAGTGAGTGTAAAAGAAAAGAGAGGCGCCTCAAAGTGTAGCACTATGGTTACATTTAATGAAGGTACAACATTTAGCAACTCACATAATTGATGATTAAAACAGGCACATCTAAGTATGCAGGCATCCGGGGTAAAGATGTCCACATGGACCATCCTCTGCACCACCATCAATGTCATCCCTTCCACACTGCGCTTCAAGCCTCGCTTTCAGATCACTCTACTGCAGGATAGTCTTCCTGGTCGAGATTGCAGACTGACAGCGGTGAGAGCCGGTGGTGCGGAGGATGGTCTATGTGGACAGCTTTACCCCAGATTGCCTGCATACTTAGATGTGCCTCTTTTAATCATCAACCATGTGAGTTTCATTAAATGTAACCATATTGCTACACTTAAAGGTGCGCCTCTCCTCTTTTATACTGTGTAGCTCCTGTTGGATTTTGCTTCTAATCCCCTTGTGGAGACGGCCATTTGTGGATGGACAATTTATGTTTACACAACATCACATTGCTATAATCTTATTTTTTATGTGGACTATAAACTGAAAGATTTAGGAACAAATGTTTGTGGAACGAATCATCAGTTTCCATCATTTCTTATAGGGAAATTTGCTTTGATATACACGTGCTTTGCATTACAAGCATGTTTCTGGAACTAATTATGCTCGCAATCCAAGGTTTTACTGTATAAGGAAACGGTCAATTTTTAATACAACTCAGAAAAAACAATGCAAGGCATTATTACATGTGGCAACATCATAAAAGCTAACTTGTGCTTTAAATACAATAAATAGTTGACACACCTCAGCAAGCGGAATACAACTGAATCTATTAGCGAGATATGTAAATTACCTTTTATATATTGCAGCTATGGAAGTTATGTTCTGATCAGGCTCTAGGATGTCCCTGTATCATTAAACACAAATTGGTGCCATCACCAGCTGAGATAAAGCTTTACTGACTCAAACAAATCCATTCTGTCTATGCTAGCACTAGGGGAGAGATGTTACCAATGTGTCCTCCTGAATATTCACACACAACACACTTTCTATTAGCTGGTAATTAAAATACAATTAAGACAGACTACTCTGTCTGGCTTGATGTTCAAGAGACAGGAGCACATGTACAATCAGGCTTTAATGTTATTTTCTACACTAGCATAGAGTTAATTTCTTTGAAACAAGCCTGGAGGGATATCCAACGCTCCCGTTACTATGGAAACCGTCTGCATTAACCAACTGAACTCATTTCACATACTTGGCATCCAGACAAGTGACTTTTTTTTTTGTTAAACCTGACTTGCTGGGGAGGGAAGAAAGAGAGGTAGAAAGGAGGGCAGGAGGAAAATATGTTGCTTAAATTGTTGAAAAGCATGCCCGGGTTTCCATCTGATGCCGACACAAATTTGGAGTCTGGCTGATCGCATGGGGCAAACTGCAGAACAACTAAACTGCACATAACCAGAATCAAATTAGTGGAACATAAGTTCAGAACGAATAGTATGCATTACTAAGTTTATCTGATTGCTTATAGCCCAGAACTGTACAAAGGGCAAATATACGAATATTCCACTGAAGACCTTCAGTAAATTCAACTTCACAGCAGTCTGCATGAATTATTTGGCCTAATGATTCAAAAGCGAGGCCACAGATAAAGCCTGCCATTATAAAATGGGGTATTTAGAAGCAAACAACCCAGCTTCAAAGAGATCTGTTTTTTTTCCTAACAGTTACTTATAATTGCCATGTTATGGAGAACTGTGGGCTACTGTCTGAACATTCCCAACACAAATATGTCCTGAGCATTAATCATGTTGTGTAAGCAGATATAGTGCAAGTTGCCCTCAACATATAGAGCAAACATTTTCAACCAGGGTTATGTGGAACCCTAGGCATTCTCCAGAGGTTACTAGTGGATCCTTGAGCTGTGGGTGATTGACATCCCCCTCCTCCCATTTGATGGTGCCTGCAATAGTTCCAGGACCAAAGCCACTTGGAAAAACCATTAGCATGAAACCAATTATCTTTATAGCGGTCTGTTGGGGGCAATTGTGATCACCACTGTAAAGGTTGCATTCTTTCTACTGACCACCGATATAAGGGACATTTTTTACACTGACCCCTGATGAATTGGTTTAATAAAGGTTCCCCATCCCCTTAGAATTATTTTAGAGGTTCCTCTGGGGTGAGAAGTTTGAGAAAGGCTGATCTAGAGAATGCTGGTGTGCACGCATAATGAAGTGAATAGAAGGAGGTGGCCAAAAATCTTTATGCATCCCTGGACTTGCGTTTCAGTAAAATTACATCTGATGAGGCTGTTTGGGGTTTCTGAACTTTCTAAACAAAGGGGCAGTTTTTTTGTCCTTCAGACTGTAGAGGGGGCCAGACTGTAGCCAGCAGGAGTGGAAGTTTTCTTGGCAGCAGTGGGAATAGACATTACATTTGATATTAGGTGGAGGAACAGTGCCCAATCGTTGGTATCATTGGGAGGAATATTGATCCACCAGAAATGGTGCCCCACTGTTTACATCAGTTGGCAGAAAAGTGTCTCCTATCAGTGGGAGGAATAGTGCCCCAAGGGCCGGATAAAGGTGAACAAAGGGCTGTCTTGTGGATGTCTACAAAAGGAAGGCTTTTAAAATAAATACCATATATAAAAATACATTAAATGCATATAATCTTAAGGGAAGAAAAAGTCAAGCATTCCTGGTAAACTGCAGTTTATAACATTTTTGTTTTTTGGTTCACACCACAATTTCTACGTTCCAGATGAGTTTCTGCATGAGCATTTTTAAGGAGTTTCTCTGCATTTTTGCTGCGTTTTGCTAAGCTCCATACAGAAAAAATGCTACATGGTCTACTTTTGCTGACTGCATTGAAAATCTGGTGTGAACTAGGGCCATTGGGACACATGTTAAACACTGATGTGTTCTTGATGCCCTTTTTAGGGGGTTTACACTTGGTTTACACTTTCAGGCAGCAGGAGTGTGAGTTTGGTGCTCTAGGGCTTTAGATACTGGGTTTCTATGCAAAGAAGTAAACCAGCTAAGTAGGATATCAGATTAAGCACCTGGCTAAATAAATTAGCTGACAAAGCTGCCCATACACTAACAGTTGTTCTTCATTTAGCCTGCAAGCTGAACCAAAAAAAAAAAATTCCGCCGTCTACGTTGTCAAAACTGGATGCAGCTGCCTTTCGGCCAACAATTTTAGGTCTGACTCCTTTAACTTTTCAGTCGAGAGGAGACAGCCTTCATAAACCAGCTGCAATTTATACAGTGTATGCCCAGAATGAGTCAGGGAAAGAAGATCCTGATAGACAATGCCCATATGGAACCTTAGTCTGAGGGAGTAGTCAACAAGAGCAGAGATAGTGTTGGGCTTTCTTTTTGAAAAACACTAGCATAGAAGCATCCTGTATGTTAAAATGTTTATTTTAACAAAGATTTTATAAAAAAATAATAAAATATATGTACTAGTTTATAAACTTTTAACATGTTTTAAACAGAAGACTGACCATTTGTAACTGGTGCTTATATACGAGTAGCAATAAAAAGGCTAATTCCTACACTAAGCCCCATGACTGAGCTCCAGGGGGCAGAGCACAAGTACTTGGGGAAGTGGCCTGGCCGGATCCCGGGCTGAAACTGCCATATACTCTTTCATAGTGAATTTGCAGGGATGTGCAGCTCAAGGGATAGTTTCTTCACTATGTTGGGACAAGCTCTGTTCCCGGCTGGCACTCCCAGCAGTTGGCAATGGACTAGGACCATCTGGAGCCTGAGTGGCACCCACATTTTTTAACTGGTTCAACAGTAAGATGAAAGTTTGCCACAAGTTAGCATGGGAACAGTTAAAACAACATGTACTACATGTAAATCCAAGGTCACAAATAGTTGCACTGTGTATGGAAAAAAAAAAAGAGTATGCCTTGTAGGCTCCATTCAGACTCGCAATAAATAATTTTGTACCTGCAGAAAATTATAGTAATATGGAAAGCCAAAAGTGACATGGGGTTTAGCACATTTGCAAAACACTGCTCTCAAGTTTAGAGAGGGATGTGTCAACCCTCCCCATGCCTGGTTTAAAAAAAAAGGTCAAGACTGTGCAGGCCAGTCAAGTTCCTCAAACCCAAACTCAGTCAGCCATGTCTTTATGGACCTTGCTTTGTGCACTGGTCCAAATCATTTGGCGGAGGGGGGATTATGGTATGGGGTTGTTTGTCAGGGGTGGGGCTTGGCCCCTTAGTTCCAGTAAAGGGAATTCTTAAGGTGTCAGCATACCAAGACATTTTGGCCAATTTCATGCTCCCAACTTTGTGGGAATAGTTTGGGGATGGCCACTTCCTGTTCCAACATGACTGCACACCAGTGCACAAAGCAAGGTCCATAAAGACATGGATGAGCGAGTTTGGGATGGAGGAACGTCACTGGCCTGCACCTCAACCGACAGAACACCTTTGGGATGAATTAGAACGGAGACTGCGAGCCAGGTCTTCTCGTCCACATCAGTGCCTGACCTCCCAAATGTGCTTCTGAAAGAATGGTCAAACACTCCCATAGACACACTCCTAAACCTTGTGGACAGCCTTCCCAGAAAAGTTGAAGCTGTTATAGCTGCAAAGGGTGAGCCAACTCAATATTGAACCCTACAGACTAAGACTGGGATGCCATTAAAGTTCATGTGCGTGTAAAGGCAGGTGTCCCAATACTTTTGGTAATATAGTGTAGCTATTTGCACATTGCCCTTCTTAATTAGCTTGGTTGTGTCTCAACAGACAGCAGAAAGAGGCCAAGTTCCCTGTAATAAAAGAGTACCCCGGAAAAATAAGGAAGTAAAGAAAACCACAGCAGCATTTTTATCTCAAAACCTCACGATATGAAAAAAATAAAATCACAATACGCAAGTGAGCATAAGCTGGCTTTGTCGTACAGGATGCCTACATCTGTAAGAGCTCTAGAACAGCAATGAGCCTGCTGTGGCTGAAACATCTCCACATCAAATCTCCGATCTGTGTGTGTGTTCTCCACTTCCCTTTATTTCAATACTTTCAATTCTATGAAGATGTAACGTTTACATAACCTTAGCCTTCCAAACAGTAATGTACAATTATGTCTATTATGTTCGCTCTGTGAGTCACAGGAACTGTATTTTGGGATTATCCTGTTTACCAGATTTCACAGTTACAGCACAGTACTATCTGTCAGGTTTCAACGAGGACAGATGAAGTGTTTGTTAAGAGACAGCAGAAGCTTTTCTAACTGCAGTTGTCATAAAATATACTGAAGCCTCGAATCCCAGGAGCCGCGAACCACCATCACCAATCCTTTACTGCAGTGGAGATTCTACATTTCCTATTACAATGGCTGGCTTTAGTTGCTCAGAGGTGTAACACGTTATTACCCCTGGGCACACCATTTCTCTACCATTTTTATATTAAACCTCTCCCTCCCGAAAGCCAGACAGGACAACTGTAGGCTCAATTCACTAATCTAAAACTCACATAATCGTTTTTTTATAGTCACATGGCTCATTGGCTTTGGTTGCTAGAAATAACAATTGTTATGGTATTGTCATTTTTATAATAAATATGGTAAACCATAAAATTAAGCCATAACTGTAATTGTAAATCTGATTGGCTCAGTGGCCTCTTGCACATAAGCAAGAGAATTATCATAGAAGCTGCAATTGATCTACCTTCGAAAATGCTAGTTGCCTGGATTTTCCAGATCTACTTGTTTTTGGCCAGTGACTTAGAAGTATAAAAGCCAAAGGATCAGCATTACAGCCAACCAGCATTTGGAGGCAGCCTACAATAATAAACAGGTTTACTAAGTACTTCACAGCCTGTTCTCTCTGGATTTTCAGGACAATGAAAAAAATATGCTGGACTTGTAAGGCTATCTTATCGATATTGCTATCTATCAGTATTAACCACTTGACCACTGGGCACTTAAACCCCCTTAACAACCAGACCAATTTTCAGCTTTTAGTGCTCTCACATTTTGAATGACAATTACTCAGTCATGCAACACTGTACCCATATGAAAGGTTTGTCCTTTTTTCACACAAATAGAGCTTTCTTTTGGTGGTATTTAATCACCACTGGGTTTTTTATTTTTTGCGCTATAATTAAAAAAAGACCGAAAATTTTGTAAAAAAAAAAATGCATTTTTCTTCGTTTTGGTTATAAAATTTTGAAAATTAGTAATTTTTCTTCATAAATTTTGGCCAAAATGTATACTGCTACATAGCTTTGGTAAAAAAAAAAATAAACAACTTAGAACATATTATTTGGTCTTTGTGAAGGTTATAGTGTCTACAAGCTATGGTGCCAATCAATAAATATTGCTCACACCTAATGTACTGATGGCCTATCTCATTTCTTGAGACCCTAACAAGACAGGAAAGTACAAATACCCCCCAAATGACCCCTTTTTGGAAAGTAGACATTCCAAGGTATTTAGTAAGAGGCATGGTGAATTTTTTGAAGTTGTAATTTTTTCCCACAATTCTTTGAAAAATTAAGATTTTTTTCTTCTTTTTTTCCCCACAAAATTGTCATATATTAACAGGTTATTTCTCACACCTAGCATATGCATGCCACAAATTACACCCCAAAAAACATTCTACTACTCCTCCTGAGTATGGCGATACCACATGTGTGAGACTTTTACACAGCCTGACCACATACAGAGGCCCAACATGCAGGCGTTCTTGGAGCATAAATTACACATATAAATTTGACTAACTCTTGCACTTTTGAAATTACCCCATTTTGGAAAGCAAACACCCCAACGTATATTCTAGGAGGCATAATGAGTCTTTGGAACATGTCATTTTTTTCCACAAGTTTTTGGCAAATGTGGAAAGAAAATGAAAACGTATTTTTTTTTTTACACAAAGTTGTCCATTTATACAATATTTCTAACACACAGCATGTACCTAGCAAAAATGACACGCCAAAAAATTTTCTGCTACTCCTCCCGAGTATGGCGATACCACGTGTGACACTTTTACACAGCCTGGCCACATACAGAGGCCCAAGATGCAGGGAGCACCGCCAGGTGTTCTAGGGGCATAAATTTAAAATCGAATTTGACTACCTTTTACACTATTGTGAGGCAGACACTGTATTGGCACGGATGGGCAGTGTAGTGGCACGGATGAGCAGCGTAGTGGCATGGATGAGCAGCGCAGCGGCACGGATGAGCAGTGTAGTGGCATGGATGGGCAGTGTAGTGGCATGGATGGGCAGTGTAGTGGCATGGATGTGTCATGGATGAGAACTGGTGTGGTATGGATGAGCATGAATGAGGCACAAATGAGCCATGGATGGGGATGGATGAGCACGGATGGGGGTGACTGAACATGGATGGGGGTGACTGAGCACGGATGGGGGTGGGTGAGCATGGATGGATGGCTGGGTGAGCATGGATGGATGGCTGGGTAAGCATGGCTGGATTGATGGGTCGCATTGCTGAGTTAGCAAGGCTGGGTGGGTGAGCATGGCTGGGTGAGTACGGCTGGGTGGGCGAGCATGGATGGATGGATGGCTGGGTATACATGGATGGATGGCTGTGTGAGCATGGCTGGATGGGTGAGGATGGATGGATGGGTGGCTGGGTGGGTGAGCATAGATGGGGTGGGGATGGATGGCCACCTGGATGAGGATGCCTGGCTGGGTGAGGCTGGATGGATGGTGGGGGTGCAGCCTGTCACATAGCAGCGCTGTGGGCACTACACATCCTGCCCACAGCCCTGCTCTCTCCCCCTCTCCTCTCCAAATGCACCGATCGCTGCAGAGAGGGGAGAGAAAAGCCGCCAGTTCTACTGGCTTGTTTACATGTGATTGCTCCGTCATTTGACGGAGAGATCACGTGGTAAACGGCTGCTGTGAGCATTCACCGCGATATGTGAAGCGGTGCGCGCCCCAGGGGGTGTGCGGGAAGCGCGTTCATGGGAGGATGTCATTGTACGCCCTCCCGGGGTTAAGCAACTGCCCTGTAGCCGGCAGTTGACTATAGGGCAGTTGTTAACTGGTTAATGTTGATGTAAATAATCTGTTTTTTGGCTATGCACATCTGCAGCTTTTCTCTCTTCCGGGTCTCACTGGCTTTGCTGGGGCACTGGGAGCCATTAGCTCCCGCTGCTGTCAATCAAAGGCATTGACAAAGGAGCAGGGCAGGAGAGGTGGGGCCGAGTCCTGCTGTCTGTGTCAATGGACGCAGCAGTGGGGCTAGGGAGCGAGAAAGCACAAGTGCCCCCATTGGAAGCGGCTTCCTATGGGGGCACTGGACAAAGAAGGAACCAGGAGCGCCAGTGGGTGAACCCGAGAAGAGGAGGTTCAGGGATGTATGACATGTTCGTTATTTACAAAAAAAAAAAAAAAAAAAAATACCTTTACAACCACTTTAAACTCTGAGTGCATGAGGTCTTATTCTTCCAAAAAGTATTCATACTCATCCTCTACTTAATGGACTTGTGGTCATGTGTACTCCTCTATGAAAACTACAAATCCCATAGTCCATAGTCTCCAGCCTAACTTGGAAGCAAGAAAGAGAGGGTGGCTATATTCCTACATACATTAGGACCATTTAGAATAAACATAGCCACCTTCTAACAGGGAGTCAGATCACAGCTGCAGAAAAAGGAATTTGGAGACGATGCAGAGCCATAAAAGGTACTTTGTTTAGTTAAAAAAAGGGATTTTATTACCTTAAAATCCTTTTCTCCGATTTCACTGACAGACGCAGCTCTTCATGACATGTGGGGTTTATGCTTGTCCCACTAGGAGTTAACTAGGCAGGGAAAAGAACAGCTGGCCCCTCCCATGGGGCCATCCTCTCTTCCCACATAAACCCTCCACATAGCCTAGCTCAGCAGTTCGTATACAAGCCGTACCAGAACAGAGCACAGAGGGGTGGGTGTTGTGTCTGTCAGTGAACTCGGAGAAAAGGATTTTACGGTAAGTTTTAATAAAATCCCTTTTTCTCTTACGTTCACTGACAGACGCAGCTCTTCATGACATGTGGGGATGTCCCAAAGCTGTGTCAAAAAGAGGGGTGGGTAAACGACAACAACTGTACCCAACAGAACTTCTAAGGAGGCGCCAGACGCGCCTACACTGCCGCCTGCAAAACTTTGCGGGCAGCATCCGAAGATGCTAACACATCAATCTTTTAAAACTTAGTGAAAGTGTGTACCGAGGCCCAAGTGGACGCCTTGCACACCTGTGACACCGAGGCCTGGTGTCTGAAAGCCCAGGAAGTGCTAACAGCCCGGGTAGAATGAACCGTGACTGGAAAAGGGGGAACCTTGCCCCGAACAGAACATGCATGGGTCACGGTCTGTCTAATCCAACGGGAGTCAGTAGCCGATGAGGCCGCCAAACCTTTGCGCGGACCCTCTGTCAGTACAAATAGAGCATCGGACTTCCGAAAAGAAGCTGTAGCAGCTAAGTACACTCGTAAGGCCCTCACTACGTCCAAGGCATGCAACTCAAATTCTTTTGGGTGTGATGGACATAGGCACAATGAAGGAAGAATAATATCTTCGTTAATATGGAAAGAAGAAACCACCTTCGGAAGGAAAGAAGGAGAGGGTCGCAAGACCGCCATGTCCTTGTGCAGGACAAGGTAGGGAGACTTGCACGATAGTGCTGCCAACTCAGCTGTCCCTCAGCACCTGGGACTTAATAGCCAGGCCGTCAAGCCAACGAGGGTAAAGCAGGGTCGCAGAGGGAGCAGCCAGGGAGCGTCTGCCACCATTTGCACCACGTCGGCGTACCAAGTGCGCCGAGGCCAATCTGGAGCCACCAGGATTATTGGTATCCCGCCGCCACTATCCTGCGTATCAATCGCGGTAGAAGTTTTATCGGAGGGAAAGCGTACACAAGTCAATAACGGCCCCAGGGGGCCACCAGAGCGTCCGTGGCCACCGCCAACGGATTCCTTCGTTCTGGTCACAAAGGTCTGCACCTTGTGATTGAACCAAGACGCCATGTGATCCATATCCGGCGCCCCCCCATCTGTGGCAAATGTGGGTGAATACCTCCGGATGGAGAGACCACTCTCCCTGGTCCAGCGTCTGGCGACTGAGAAAGTCCGCCTGCCAGTTTTCCACACCTGGAATGTAAATGGCGGAGATTACCAGAATGTGACGTTCTGCCCAGCGCAGTATCAGAGCTGCCTCCGCCGCTGGACTCCTCGCGCCGCCCTGATGGTTCACATATGCCACTGCCGTGGCATTGTCCGACTGAATCCGAATCGGACGACCCTGCAACCTCACTGTCCAGTGAGATAGGCACAATCTGATTGCTCTCAGTTCCAGCACATTGATGGGCAGGCGAGCCTCCTGTGCCGACCAACGGCCCTGGGCAGTCAGCTGTCCCAGGATCCCGCCCCAGCCTGAAAGACTGGCATCCGTGGTGATGATCACCCACTGAAGGTGCAGGAACGACTTCCCCTGAATCAACGCCGAGTCCCGAAGCCACCATGTCAGCCCTGGTCTGGGAGCTCAGACGGATCAGAAGATCCAAGGACCGAGGGGACCTGTCCCACCAAGCCAGGATTGCTCGCTGAAGAAGACGAGTGTGACTCTGGGCGCACTGTATTGCCTCGAAAGTCGAGACCATGAGCCCCAGCACCCGCATACAGAATCGTAATGAAGACCGTCGGTGCGACAGGAGCGTTCGCACTCCCAACTGCAGTGACAGCAACTTGGCTGAAGGAAGGAACACTTTTGCCTGCTCTGTGTCCAGAATCAGGCCCAGATACTCCAGGCGACGGGACGGAGACACAGTCGACTTCCGCAGGTTGAGCAACCAGCCGAAGTCCTGCAGCGAGGTCATTGTGATTCTCACATTCTCCTCCAGAGATGAGGCAGACTCCGCTCGCAGGAGCAGGTCGTCTAGGTAGGCTACTACCACAATGCCTCTCTGTAGTAGCAACGCCATGACCGGAGCTACCAGTTTTGTGAAAACTCGAGGGGCTGAGGCCAGACTGAAAGGGAGTGCCACAAATTGATAATGGAGGTCTCCCACTTCAAAGCGAAAGAAGCACTGATGCCGTGTACAAATAGGTACATGGAGGTACGCATCCCTGATGTCCAGAGATGCCAGAAATTCCCCCTGATGGAGGGCGGCCACAACCGAGCGGATAGATTCCATCCGGAATTTCCGCACCTTCACATACTGGTTCAGGGCCTTCAGGTCCAATACTGGCCGGACCCCCCCCCTTTTTGGGGACCACGAACAGGTTTGAGTAAAAACCTTGAAACCTCTCCGCTGGAGGCACTAGCACATTCACCCCTTGGCCCGAGAGTGCTTGTACAGCCCCAAAGAGGGCCTCCCGGCGTGTCTGCAGGAGCCCTAAGTTCGATGGGAAGAACCTGTCTGGGGGTAGAGTGCTGAACTCTATCCTGTACCCGGTGGACACCACTTCCCGGACCCAACGATTGGGAATGTGAGTAAGCCACTGGTCTGCGAACCCCAGAAGACGTCTCCCCACCCGAAGCCCGGGTGGGGACAACCCATCAGGCTGAGGAAGGCTCGTCTTCGGCCTTTTCGTTTTTGCACTGCCACTGCCGTTTTCCAGCCCCTGCAGTGACCTTACCGGGACGGGCCCCTTTACCTGCTGCGCCCGGGGCGCGAAAAAAACCTCTTCTGACCCGAGGTAGGGGGCCCCGGTCTATGGCGAAACTCACGCCTCCAGGTCTCCGGGAGGAAAGTGCTCTTACCTCCTGTGAAATCCTTAATGATCTCATCCAGCCGTGGACCGAATAGACGTCCACCCTGAAAGGGAAGGTCTGTGAGACCTTTCTTGGAAGCATGGTCACCGGACCAAGAACGCAACCAGAGTACCCGTCTGAGGATAACGGCAAACACCGCTATTCTAGATAACATAGGCAGTAAATCAACGGCCGCATCACAAAGTTACTTGAAACCTTGGTGCAAAAAATCAGCCCTCTGCGGCGCATCCATCAGGCGGCTGCAGTCCAGATCATTCTGAAGCTCCGCCATATGCTCAGACAGATACTGCGCCGCCATGGCTGGCTGCAGAGCCTGCCACCAGGAAGAGCGACTTTAAACAGTGCCTCTGTCTTTCTGTCAGCGGGGTCCTTGGAGGAAGGAGCCCCTTCCAGAGGAATGGTCGTTGCCTTATTAAGGCGAGCTATCAGCGGGTCCACCACAGGCGACTGCCATTTTTTCAAAAAGCTTTCCTCAAAGGGATAGCGAGCAGCGAACCGTTTGGACAGCGAAAAAGAATGCTGTGGACACTGCCATTCACGATAAATAAAATGATCCAAGGATTGACCATAGGGGTAAGCCTTGGGGGCCCTGGAGGACCCACACACATACGCAGAGGTCTGCGATTCGCCATCCTGGCTCAATCTCAACGATGTGCGAATTCCAGCGATAATGGCGGAAGCCAGCGCTTTTTAACACACAGCCGTCGCCCCCTGATCCTCTTCTCCGTCCGAGGGACCCAGTTCACCATCAGATAGGTCCACTGGGGTCCCTGTGACCCCAGAGGCCACTTCTGGATCAGAATCCTCCTCTGAAGGGAGGACGACGCTTCTTACATCCGCCTGGGGAAGAAATTCACTAAAGACCGCCCGCAGCTGGTCCAAAAAAGCCCCTTGCGCAGATTGCGCCGCCGCTGATTCCTCCTCAGCAGGTTCAGCAGTATAGTCTGCCATCTTTCTTCCCCTTAAATCACACTTAGTAACACACAGGTGACTACCAAAACTTGAGGCACCCCCACAGAGCCGCACACCCCCACCTCACAGCGCACCAGGGAACCCAGGAGGACTGCACCCGCCGCCACCAGCACCCACAGGAGAGCCCAGCTATACTTGCTGTTTGCTGGCTGTAACCTGTGAGGATCGTCAGAAGAGCCGCGCCGTCAGGAGCACACACCGTTCCAAAGAGAAAGCAAAACATTTTAAACACGTTTTTGCAGTAGCAGGGGACACCAAGATGGCCGCCGATGAACACTAGAGGCCGAAACCCACCTGCAGGGAACGTGCAGTACCGCAAATGGCCGCTCTGAGCGCTAGAGGGAAATCTCCATAGGCCCAGCATGTCCGCGGCTACGGCAAAATGGTGGCGGTCTACCGCAAAATGCCGGCCGATCATCGCATGGCGGCGAAAATTCACACGGACGGTGCCAACGATCGGGTGCGGTGCGGGGGGGGGATGGGGGGGGTGTGGAGGGGGTGAAAAGGGGCCTACGCGCCCCTGACAGCGGCTACCCAGAATTTTGTTTTTTTTTAAAAAAACATCGGTCCCCCCTCCGCCCCTGAAAAGGGGAGGGAAGGAAGGAACTCTCACTCACCACTCCTGACGAGCACAGTGGGTAGCCACCCATTCGCAGCCCTTCCGCCCCTGCTTGGACGGTCGCTGCCGGCCAGAAATCGCCCTACCCGAATCGCAATCCGGGATTGGGCTCAGATGGGGTTCACCCCAGGCCGCCCGCACGGAACGGGCACGATGCGGCGGGTCCCCATACCGCGGGACTGGCTCGCATCGGTCGGCCAGGCCGGGGAAAGTGCAGAGTCCGTGCGACTCTCTATGCCCCGGCCGGCTTCTTGATAGCAGATCAATTGCTTGATAGAAGTAGTAAAAATAAAAATAAGAAAAAAAGACGGTTATAATCAAGACCGCAATTCCCCTAAAGGGAAGCCAGGTCAACTCCTTGCAAACTAGGCATTGAAACTGCTGAGCTAGGCTATGTGGAGGGTTTATGTGGGAAGAGGGGACGGCCCCATGGGAGAGGCCAGTTGTTCTTTTCCCTGTCTAGTTAACTCCTAGTGGGACCAGCATAAACCCCACATGTCATGAAGAGCTGCGTCTGTCAGTGAATGTAGGAGAAATATATTCTTGTATAGAAACTATATTTATAGACCAGAGTTTAGTGGCAGTTTTAGTATATTGACATATAAAGAAAAACTTTTTTCATGTGATATACTTTGAGAAGCTGAGGCATATTTTCATCTATTATGTTACTATTACTTTATTATATCATTATAATACTGTATCTATAGGGTTTACCTGGTTCCAGCCTGCCATATAGTCAAATGACGGCCGGGGCGGGACCGTTCTAGTTCTGGGAGGACGTCATAGGATGATCGGTGGTGAGCGGTGTCAGCGCATCACTGATCGGGGTAAAGAGCCAGTGACACTGGTTATTTACCATGTGATTGGCTATGTCCAATCACAGCTGATCACAAAGTAAGCACAATAGCCAGTTATCAGCATTCCTTTCCTCATGCTGTTACAGTGTGAGGAGAGGAGAGACCCGTTAACTGGCTAGTGTGAAAGGTGACATTTGCACTGATAATCAGGGCACTGAACATCAGTGTCCTGATTATCATTGCAGCCCCAACAGTGCCCATCAGTGCTGCCAACCAGTGCCCATCAGTGCTGTCAATCAGTGACACCTATCAGGGCCCATTAGTTCCGCCTCCGTGCCCCCCAGTGCTGCCTCATAAGTGACGCCTATCAGTGCCGCCTGTCAGTGCCACCTATCAGTGCAGTACCATCAGTAAAGGAGAAACATTACCTGTTTGTAAAATTTTATAACAAACTAAATTTCAAAATTTTTGGTCTTTTTTCGTTTAACAAAAAATTAAAAGCCCAGTGGTGATTAAGGCTACTTTCACACTGAGGCGCTTTATAGGCGCTATTTAGCTACAAATAGCGCCTGTAAATTGCCTCAAAAATCCCCCCCAATGTGAAAGCCAGAATGCTTTCACACTGGGGCGGTGCGCTTGTGGAACGTTACAAAAAGTCCCGCAAGCAGCATCTTTGGGGTGGCGAGGGGAGCGGTGTATATACCGCTCCTCTACCGCCCCGGCCATTGAAATAAATGGCAAGGGCTTCCGAAGCGGCGGTACACCGTCTCGGTAGTACGGAGCGCCAATACTTTGAACTCTGTTTTAACCCCTTGTGGGGGGTTAAAAGCACACACTCCCGACTGGATAGCGGAGCCATATCGCGGCTACAGTGTGAAAGTAGCCTAAATACCACCAAAAGAAAAAATGATAAAACATTTCATATGGGTACAGTGTTGCATGACCACGCAATTGTCATTCAAAGTTTTTTTTTTTATAATTTCTTACCAGCCAAAGGTGAAATGAAATGGACTTTCTTCCTGGAGTTAGGCAGCTTGTTCCAGCAGTTTTTTTCTGCCGTTCAAGGCATCACAAATCTGCAAACAAAAAATATAAATTTAAATACTTTTCCAAAACACAACTTCTGACACATTAGATTGGACAAGTAGTATCAATGAAAGACTTTTGTGAAGTAAGGGTAGCCAACGACCTGGTATTGTACAATACAATCTAGTATTGTACGAGACAAATTTTCGTATTTGTCCCTCCGCATAAGTGCGGATGAAAGCTGTGCATCAACGATCAGATTATCATACGATCGCTTCGAAAGCGGTATTTTTCGCATGATTTTCTGGTCGTGTGTACTAGGCTTAAGGGACAGCTAATTGTATCCTGAGATTTACTGAAATGCGGCAATGCTCCCACTGTCATTACACAGCTAATATTCTTTTTTGGGCAAAGGCGAACAAAAGCAGCAAATACTGTAAGTGAAATGACATTGCCTTTCATCTTGTGTTATGGATAAAGAACAGCAAACATCTTTTGGCATTTCATTGATCCCTCCGCTACTATTCTATACAGGGAAAATGAACAAACACATTATGGCCCCATGTGAAACAGTTCATGAGTTTTACAAAAGGCTTAAACAAACAAAAAGTGGTCACACTGCCGCAAATACAAACCAGAGTGATCACTCTAGGAATGATTTTCAATTGATCGGTGTGGCTTCAATGGCACAGTACATAGTGGTTAGTAAGAGACTGGTCAAAGCGTATAGCACGATTAAACATTTGCATGCATGCTTCTGTGATTATAATGAATTGCTGGAGCAGGAATACATCCTAATGCAGCAATTCACGATTCATTAAGTCATATCAGATGCTAGTAAACCACCTTGGCAATTTTCATATAAAAAGTACATCTCACAAAATGCATTTACATTAAGGGGCCATCATAGCATTCAAATATCAAACAGCTGGTGAAATTGCATATTTTTAGCAAATGTTACAAAATAAACACAATTTCGCTGGACAAAGTAATTCAATCTCCCTCTGTCCAAACTCCCCCATACCTCAGAGGTCATAACGGGAAAAAGTGCTGTGCAATCTTCTTATTGGGCCAACCCAGCAGAATATAGGTCTTTCTAAAACCACATAAAATAGGTGCTACATCTCAAATAACACTGCTCTTGTGCATTTACTGCCAAGGGATACAGTGGTGTATTTTTCTTCTGTATATTGTAACAAAGTAAAACAGAAGGGCAACACTTGCTGTCCAAATCACTGTCATGACTGTATCTATTGTAGTTGATTGCAGCCATTCTGCAATCAGCTTAAAGCAAATAATACAGTTTTCATATATACAAACACTGGGCGTCCCCATTTGGTTAATTTGCTAATGAGAAAAGAACACTAAGCTACCAATTTAGTGCACATCGCATTGCCTGATTAATAATTGACAGGCTTATAAGTTTACAGGCTGCCTACACTGTAAGTTAATGCCCCGTACACACGATCCGAAAATCGGACGACAGATCGTCCGTTTTTTTTCGCACGCTAATTTCAGATCGAATCGGAAGAGTTTACTTTAGTTACGAAAATTCTCGCACAACAGAATAAAAAACGGAAGCGATGCGATGTGTTGTAGGGCATTTGTATTGCATTTTCGAACGACAGCTGTACTGGTGAAACGAAAACCGTACAATCGGGCACCGTGCAAGAGAATTTTTCCTGCAAGTCCTATCTTGTCCGGATGGAAAACATCGGATGAACTGCCATGATCGGCTCTCGAAAGCTCTGTACTAACGATCCGATTCGTACGACCGCTTTGAAAGCGGTATTTTCCGTACAATTTTCTTATCGTGTGTACGGGCCTTGATAGAAAGCTGCATGAGTGTCATGAAGAGAGGCCTACAGCTCAGGATGTACATTGGCTGGAAAACCACACTTTTCCCATTTGCCTCATCTGTCAAATTTTGTTTACAGTAATCCTTTAGCATGAATATAGGCCATTGTTCATAACGACACCAATTGGGTCGTCCCAATGCTTTTGCGGACAGGGCAGTTTGCCTTATGTCTTATTGTCCAACATGAACTGCGTGGTTGTGCTCTGAACTAAAGGACAGGTTGCATTTTTATGCACGGATGCACACATCACAATCTGCTGCAGTGTAGAGCTACCCCAACTCGAAGCACATCAGGGGAAAGTGTTATACAGAGCATTATGTGTACTGTTCGGTGTGAATGGACCCTGAATCTATAAGTTAATTATTTGATCTCCTGCAAACTTTGTAAGTTTGCCCAATTACAAAGAAATGAAAGGTCTATAATTTCTATCATAGGTGTATTTTAAATGATAGAGACAAAATATCAACCAAAAATCCAGAAAAAACACGTGATACAAATGTTATAAATTGAGTTACAGTTCAATGAGTAAAATAAGTATTTGATCCCCTACCAACCAATAATAACTCTGGCTCCCTCAGGCTGGCTACAGTATGAGCTCATGTGGTACACAGATTAGTCCTGTCAATGTAAGTAGGTGCTCCTAACGACAACTCGTTATGTGTATAAAAGACACTGTCCATATAAGCTCTTTCATTCAAACCTCACTATCATGGGCAAGACCAAAGAGCTATGAAAGGACATCAGGGCCAAGATTGCAGACCTGCACAAGGATGGAATGGGCTACAAGACCATCAGCAAGAAGCTTGGTAAGAAGGAGACAACTGTTGGAGTGATTATTCGCAAATTAAAGAAATACAAAATAACCATAAATTTCCCTCGGTCAAGAGCTGCATGCAAGATTTCACTTCATGGGGTAAGGATGATCATGAATAAAGTGAGGGATCAGCCCAGAACTACACGGGAGGAGCTTGTGAATGATCTCAAGGCAGTTGGGACCACAGTCGCCAAACAAACCAACCATTGGTAACACAATACACTGCCATGGACTGAAATCCTGCGGCGTATGCAAGGTCCCCCTCCTCAAGAAGGCATATGTACAGGTCTGTCTGAAGTTTGCGAATGAACATCTAAATGATTCAGAGAAGGATTGGGAAAAAGTGCTGTGGTCAGATGAGACCAACATTGAGCTCTTTGGCATTAACTGTGTTTGGAGGACAAAAAATGCTGACTATGACCCTAAGAACACCATTCCTGCAGTCAAGCACAGAGGTGGAAACATGATACTTTGGTGCTGTTTTTCTGCTAAAGATACAGATACATAGACTTTGCCACACTGAGGGGTCAATGGACAGGGCCATGTATTGAAAAATCTTGGATGAGAACCTTCTTTCCTCAGCCAGAACACTGAAGATGGGTCGTGGATGGGTCTTTCAGCATGACAATGACCCAAAACATACCACCAAGGCAACAAAGGAGTGGCTCAAGAAGAAGCACATTAAGGTAATGGAGTAGCCTAGCCATTCTCCATACCTTAATCCTATAGAAAATTTATGGAGGGAGCTGAAACTTCAAGTTGCCAAGTCACAGCCAAGAAACCTTAAGGATTTAGAGACGATCTGTAAAGAAGAGTGGACCAAAATCCCTCCTGAGATGTGTGCAATCCTGGTAACCAACTACAAGAAACGTCTTACCTCTATGCTTACCAACAAGGTTTTCTCCACCAAGTACTAAGTCATGTTTTGCTTGGGGATCAAATACCGATTTTACTCACCGAACTGCAGCTCAATTTATAACATTTATATTATGCGTTTTTTCTGGATTTTTGGTTGATACTCTGGGGTTGATTTACTAAAGCTCGAAAGTGCAAAACTTGGTGCAGCTCCACACAGAAAGCTTCTAGGTTTTATTGTCAAAGCTTGATTGAACAAGCTGAGGTTAGAAGCTGATTGGCTTATTGCATGCACAGCCGCATCAATTTTTGCATGCTCCAGCTTTAGTAAATCAACCCCTCTGTCTCTATCATTTAAAATACACCTATGATGAAAATTATACACCCTTCATTTCTCTGTAAGTGAACAAACTTACAAAATCTGAAGGGGATCAAATAATTATTTCCCCACTGAATGACAAAAGATTACAAAGATGACAAAAGAGCACTTACCTGTGCTCTCCTGTGTCCCATAATCAGCTGACAGCGGGCTAAAGCCCACTATCAGCTGGCATCAGAGCCTCTCCAGGCTCTGGAAGGACCCTGACAAGAATGTCAGGATTCACAGCTGGCTTAGCCTCTCAGCGCCTTGCAGACAGCCCGAGCCAGCAACCCCCTATAATGCCTGGTGCTACAGTGAGCGCTAGGGGGCAGAATAGAGAGTGGTGTACCACAGTCATGACTCTCTGCTCAGAGTGGATAAGCAGTCGTGTTCGCTCAGTTTGTGGGCTTAGAGCTGGCAGGGGACAGCTGCAGCATCACATTGATGTTGTAGAATATTGGCAAGCGTGAATGTTTTTTTTTCCCCCAGAATCCCACACTTCTTTAAAACAATAAAATAAATCACAAGAAGAAAGTAAAGTTATGAACACATACACTATTCAGAGATCTTACCTTAAAAGACACAAAGCCATCACTAAAAGTACACAAGATTGTTTTCTAAAGATTTACTATAGCACCTAGCCAGTATACACTCATATAATCATTTTTAAAGACGCTAGCCTTCCAACTATAATAATCATGACTCAAAGGCCCTGTACGCAAATAAACACTTTGATGTTTTAATCTGTTAATTGAAGAACTTAACACGGCTAAATCAGCAGCATAAATGGTACTATTAACCTATGAAATACTGTAATGATGCAAATTGTGTATTGACTGAACTCAGCAGACTAGTTTATTTAATTAAAAAAATATTAGGGCGCTGACCTATTTAGGTGATATAATATATCCACACAGTTCCTGCTTATTCAAAAAATGTGTATAAATTCAATCAGTGAACCACAAATAACATGGACCATACGTGAAAAAATGCCACAACCTATATCATAAAAAATAAAAATTATCAGTCCATAGATCTAGTATCATACATAGTGACCTTATGGAAAATGAATATATCAAAATATATAAAAAAAAATTGTGTTTCAAACAATATGATTCCAACCACCAGTGAAATGTGTGTTAACGAAAAAAATATTAAAAATAATAAAAAGAAAGAATATTTAAAAATAAAGTCCAAAGTCTCAAATTCGATAGGTGTAAATTCAAACCACCAGTACTTGAGAGATTTGATAAACTATTTCACCCCCACAGGGAACCACCGACATACAGCCTCTCGATATGCACTCACCAGAATTCTTTAGCCCCCATGGGACCACACAGCATAGGGAGATCACTCCGTGTCAATAAATTCAATGGGCAAAATGATCCTAATTCTCTGGATGTAATTCCTTCGATTTGCACACCACCACACCTTGATAAAGCGCCCTCCTCTGGGGTAGCTCAAATCATAAAACCAAAGAAGCCACAATAGTGTAATACCCTTTTTTAATAAAAATAAAATTCCTAAAAAACCCAGCAATGGTTATGCTCACATTCAATAAGAAGTTACAAACGCCTCTCTCAAATTAAGAATGCCTCAGCTTCAAAAATTGCGCATATCGAGAGGCTGTATGTCGGTGGTTCACTGTGGGAGTGAAATAGTTTATCAAATCCCTCAAGCACTGGTGGTTGGAATTTACACCTATCGAATTTGAGATTTTGGACTTTATTTTTACATATTTTTTCTTTTTATTATTTTTAATAATTTTTTCGTTAACACACATTTCACTGGTGGTTGGAATCATATTGTTTGAAACACAATTTTTTTTATATATTTTGATATATTAACTTTCCATAAGGTCACTATGTATGATACTAGATATATGGACTGATAATTTTTATTTTTTATGATTTTTATGATATAGGTTGTGGCATTTTTTCACGTATGGTCCATGTTATTTGTGGTTCACTGATTGAATTTATACACATTTTTTGAATAAGCAGGAACCGTGTGGATATATTATATCACCTAAATAGGTCAGCGCCCTAATAATTTTTTAATTAATTCAAACTGTAGTTTTCTGCTGTTAGGAGCAGCGATCATATCCGAATGTACACATATATGGGTGTAGAGGTGGCGCATCTTCTCTTTTGCTAAAGACTAGTTTATTTGCCAAATTTAGACAGGCCATAAACATGAAATGGCAGAAGAATGAACACTGAAAGGTCTTATTTAGGAAGGGTCTTATTTATACATGCATGATAGTTTCTGCAGATCCACTACCTAAGTCTACTAAACTGCCCCTGCTGATTGTTCAAAGGGAAATCTCAAAAGCCCCATTCAATAACTGCCCAGCATTTCTTGCTGAACAGTTGTCCACTAATACATTTCCCTAGGTAACTATGCAGCAAGAGTTAACAGCAAGCAATTTGATGGGACAGATCTAAGCAATGGTTATGATGGTCATGCCAAGTATGGTTTAAAATTAGATGGTTAGAGCGACCTTTGACAGTCACAAGGACTCCTTATGGCATACCGGGGTTTCAGAATTGATCTGGTTGTAGAGTGTTCCTTTTTCAAAGGAGAAAGAAGAGGCCCACCTATCATTGGACACCCTATACCTGGGATGCTCAATCCTTTAAAGAGTGAGGGCCACGTAAGTAATTTGGTAACCGGTTGCGGGCCACAATGAAATGTTAGGCCTCATACACACGGGCGTTTTTTGACGCCACGTTTTTTAGCCTTTTTTGCAGCTCTCCATGTTATTCAATGGCCCCATAAAAAGGCTGATGTTTCTGAGCTGTAGATGGCATCGGCGTTAGTGAGCTGTAAACCGAACGCGGGACCCGCGCGTTCTGTGGCTGTAACGTTTCAGCATGTTTGACGCTGAGCTGGCAAAACGCTCACTAACGCGCATTAACGCAGACGTGCCATTAACTGGCGTTTTTGACGCCGCCGTTTTCAGGTTAAAAAATAGCAGAGGAATGTTTTTTAACCACTTCAATACTATGCACTTAGAACACTTTACTACCAGACCAATTTTCAGTTTTCAGTGCTGTTGCGCTTTGAATGACAATTGCGCGGTCGTGCAACGCTGTACCCAAACATGTTTTTTATCATTTTGTTCCCACAAATAGAACTTTCTTTTGGTGGTATTTGATCACCCCTGCGTTTTTTATTTTTTGCGCTACAAATAAAAAAAGACTGAAAATTTTGAAAAAAAAAAAAATTCTCTATTTTTGTCACAAAACTTTGTAAATAAGTAAATTTTCTCCACCACTGGTGGGCACTGATGAGGCTACACTGATGTGGCAGTACTGATTGGCACTGATGAGGTGGCACTGATGAGGCACTTATATGCAGCAATGATGAGCACTGTTAGGAGGCACTGATAAGCATCACTGACAGGTACTGATAGGTGGCACTGATATACAGCACTGATATGCAGCACTGACGGGCACTCAGACAGCACTGGGCACTGATAGGTGGGCACTGGTAGGTGGCAATGGTGGGCACTGATATGTGGCACTGGTATGCATTGATAGGGGCACTGGTGGGCATATATACTGATAGGGGCTCATTCCCTGGTGGTCTAGGGTGGCATCTGAAGGTGGCACTGAGTGCCATCCACATTGGGCACTATGTCTCTTACCTGGTGGTCTAGGGGGGTCTCCCTGGTGGTCCAGATCGGCTCCCTGGTGGTCCCTGGTCGGCTACCTGGTGGTCCTGGGTGGGCACACTCCCTGGTGGTCTAGGGTGGCGATCCGAGGGAGGGCTGTGCTGATAAATCGTCAGCACAAACCTTCCCTGTCAGGAGAGCAGCCGATCGGCTCTCCACTCCTCAGGTCTGCAGACCTGAGTACAGGAAAGCCAATAAACGGCTTTCCTGTGTTACACTGTGACCAGCCGTGATTGGTCACGGCTGATCACATGGTAAAGTGCTTCGGATGGAAGCACTTTACCGAGATCGGTATTGCGGGGGGGTCAGACTGACCTCCCACACCACCGATCGCCGCGATGCGCGCGGCGGCTTGTTATCCTGAGGACCTCATATGACGTCCAGTCAGGATAACTAAGCCACTTCCCGGCCGTCATTTTGCATACGGCGGTCGGGAAGTGGTTAAAAAAACACCTATTGACGCCGACGTTCACTAACGCTCATTAACGGCAATGCAAAAGGCCAACGAAAACGCAGATTTTTGCCTGACGTCAGACCCGACATTTTGCTAATACGCCAGTGTATATAAGGCCTAATGGTTCAGAATTTTTTTATTTTTATTTTGAATAGCATAATGAAAAATTTTAAACAATCAGGATCATAATTTTCAGTAGGAACAATCCCTGTTGAATGTTTACCCACTATTACATCTTGCGTGTGTGGTGCGCTTTCTGAAAGCGAACCAAAACTCCTGCATTCAAGAGTGTTGGTGCACTTTCAGAAATCACACCAGACCCGCAGGATATAATAGAAGTCTATGGCCCAGTGCATCTAACCCACGGGAAAGCCATGGGTGCATTGCGATGCACCTACGGATCAGTGTGAAAACAGACTTATAACCTGTTTAAGTGCCAATATGCCCATTGCAAAACTATGTGATGTTTGATAAACTGACCTTTTTGTTTATTAGCTTCTGCTGGCATCACTAGGCTGTTAAAAAGGTTCCTGGCCTAGGTATGATACCAAATGCACTTCACATCGGCTTACGAGGCTCCTGCTTCCTCCAGCGCTGGTTCCATCCACTCTGATACTCTGGAATGGCGGGTCAGCAACCCGAGATCTAGGCTTGTCGACCTTCCATCCCAGAGGATGAGGTTGCGAGTCACATCCGAGAAGCTACCGGTTGAGCCCCCTTGCCTTAAACTATCAGCCCAGAGAAACAATAAAGGTGGATCGAGAGAGCAAGTGATTTCTATAATGAACAGAAAGACCTTGAGCACCTGCCTTCTATATTCACCATCAGCTGCAGAGGATCACAGGAAGGTGTATGCAAGATATGACAAATATGAGTAAGCTTTGCTCATGCAACAAACATTATCCTTTATGGGAGAAGATATTAAATTAACTGACCGCCACATGATTATGCAAGCAATTAGCTGAAGTTATTCACCATTATGGGCTATCTTTGGATGCAAAAGAGCCTTTAGAGATCAGTTTAAAATCTGGATTTCCATTCTATACTCAGATCTTAAAGCACAGATTAAAACCATCAAGGGAATACTCAATCCGATTAAACCCTGAGACTGAAATTTAAAGACAAGAACTAGTCTTAAGTGCTGCTGGCTCTATAATTCATATCATATTATATACAGTATACATTCATAATATACATTTTGAGATAAAAAACTACTAATTGATGAGAAACTTAAAATTACATTTTAGCTTAAAGCAGCCATACAACCAAAAACAGCCTATTTGCACCTGGTTCCTCCCACTCAGTCTCCCACAATTAGATACATATCTTTTTCTGACTTTCTTTGTGCTGTAGCACAGCACTTCCTTCTTTCTCATCTAGAAGCCTGTACACATGCAGATGTGCCACAGGGTTTCAGAGCATGGCACAGAGACCAGTGGCACATCTGCGCATGCATGGGTTTTTGCCGTGCATGCACAAAGATGGTGCAGCTGTGGAGATCCTGAAACTCAGAGTGTCTGTGTATGTGCAGGTGATGTATGTGCAGATGTGCCATGGTTCTATGTTGGGTCCTGAAGGTCAGGCAGAGCCCTTCAACACACTTACGCAAGTGCTAGACTTTCAAAAATGGCATTGTTGGGTGAGAGAATGGGGTGAACAATACAGGGAACTGAATCCTTTTTTTTTTATTTGGATAGTTAAGATTTTTATTAAAATTTGTGACCTATTGGGGGGGAAACCTCTCATGTTTTGGCTGCATGCCACCAAGACAAGAAATAAAGGGAACAGGGGTCATCAAGACAAGAAACAAGAGGAACCAGTGTCACCAGGACAGGAGGATGCACAAAAATAAAATGTGGCAAGTTCTAACCCAGGGCCACACTATTTTAAAAAGGGTTTGCTTCTGTCCCCATTGGAAAGATCTCGCATCGCTTCTTAGAACACAAGGACTCAGCAATAGATGCCAGAATTAAATATTATGGCTGGAGTCCAGAACCAGAGCAAGTACTATAAAGTGCCCATTCACTTGGCATAGAAAACACTGCATTCAGACATGTATAGTGTACAGCTGTGCATGCATCTGAATACAGCACTAAGGAAACCTATGGGCCCATACACACAACTGTGTCTTAAAGTGGACATCTGTGCTGTGTTTGGCAGTGTAGAATAAAAAGTAGGACTCAAATGTGTTCAGAGCCAGGTGTTCAGGTCTAACAAACACTGTACATGTGCAAAAGTTTGTGCAATGTTTACATGCTGTCAGCATATAGTAACCCTATTGGCTGCAGCCGCTGCTCATGGTCGATATGTAAATATCAAGATTACAAATTACTGGTTTTACATGTCAGTTATTATTATACAGCACTGACAGTTTATGCAGCACGTTACAAGAAAAGGGGCAGACAGTACAATTACAATACAATTGAACACAAGTAGGAATCAGAGGGCCCTGGCTCATCAGTTGAATCATTCATTCAAAATTGTCTGGGAGAAACTAGTGCTCCTTGGTATGTGTGTACTGGCCTCATCTCCGTCAAAGTGGACCTGATGGGACATATGGGGGTGGGGGGGGCAGAATGGTTTTACTGTGTTACAGTTTCCCATCAGGTCCACTCTGATGGCCAGCGGAAGGAACGGTTTCTGTCTGTGTAAAATTTGATTGGCTCGGCCAGCTTCTGCCAGCAACATCCTGCCTGTTAAACTGCTGTGCCGTGTGAATGAGGCCCACAATGTAAAATCAGCATTATTTTTTTCAATTTTTTTAAAAGCAGAAAACCATTCACAGCTTGCTAATCTAATATTCCCAATGGCTGCAAAAACACACATTTTATACACCATTAGAATTTTTAAAGTTCAATTTATAAATAACTCTTCAGCATGTTAAAATGATAAAGTTGTATTAATGGTTTTCATTACTCATCTTCTATTTTACCTGTAAAGGCTTTTAAAGTAAGAATTGTGCCCAAAAGGCACGTTTTGCTCATTGCCATGGTGGGAGGGCGGTTTCCCAGATATATAAAGTAGATAATTGTTCAAACTGACAACATACCTTTGCATCTTAAATGCGGACTGAGCCATCAAAGCCTCATCTTGGTGGCAGACTGCCTAATCTGTAACAGATTTGGCAGTCCACAATGATGGCTAGATCTGACCCATATGGACATTCTGGGCAGGGTGACAATGGAAGGGATCATAAAAGTGGTACACAATGCAATAATATGCATTTCAAGTGATTAAAACGCCCACCCAGCTGTTAAAGATTTGGGTTGATGTAACTTCATACATATAAGGCACAATTATCTGCCGAGACGGTCTAAACTGACACTTGTCTGCAAATAATCTGCACATGCATGGAAACCCTTGCTTCCCACAAGAACATTGTCAACGGTTCTCAGGGGTCACATTGGAGGAACCTTTACAAGCATTACCAATACAGATGACGCATTATTTGGCAGTTGAAGGTACTCATACAAAACACCGATGTCAGCTGATCTGGCTAATTGTGATGACGTTGTTTACTGTCCTCGGAAAAAACATATATACAGTATATAAAAGTAAATCTAAAGCTGAACGGGATGACATTTTTTTTGCTAAAACATTGAGTATGGAACAACTGAGCAAAGAATATTTTTGCTACTTTACTGCATATGGGTATATTATTTCACTTGTTGTACAGAGGAATTATATGATTTGTATTGTAAATACTATTAATTATATCCAAATAATGGAATTATGCAGGGTACTATATGAATTTATATTGTGTATTGGCGGGTATGTGCATTTATGTGGGGTCCTGCAGTGTTGTGCCTGCAGTCTGTTGATGGTACACGAGCGGCGTTGTTGCTAAATCAGCCTATGGTGTGTATAGTTGATAGGCTGGTGTATGAGATAGGGGATGGACCAGTGTCTTAGCATTCCACAGGGGAACAAGTATCTCAGCAACCTTTTAAAGATGTTGAAGCCATCAGTACAGCTGGCCCCTGATGACGGCCATAGGACGAAAGGGATTGATTAGAGCAAGGATCTCCAAACTTTCTAAACAAAGGGCCAGTACTGTCCTTCAGACTATAGGAGGGGCTGGACCGACTGACACCAGTGGGCCTAGAAAATGCCCCAGCATCAGTGGGAGTAAACGTTGCTTCTAGCTTGGCGGTCAGTGGGAGTAAACATTGCTTCTGGCTTGGCGGTCAGTGGGAGTAAACATTGCTTCTGGCTTGGCAGTCAGTGGAAGTAAACATTGCCTCTGGCTTGGCAGTCAGTGGAAGTAAACATTGCCTCTGGCTTGGCGGTCAGTGGGAGTAAAGAAATGTATTGTGCCCCATCATTAGTGTCAGTGGAAAGAATAGTTCCCTCTCATTGGTGTCAGTGGAGGGAACTGAACCCTATAGTTAGATCAAGGGGAAGAATGATGTTCCTGGGTGTCAGTGGAAGGAATAGTGCCCCATTGTTGGGGTCTGTGGGAGGAATCATGCTTCATGCTGATGTCAGTAGGAGGAATAGTGCCTCGTATCAGTAGGAAGAACAGTTCCCCAAGGGCCGGATAAATGTAAGCAAAGGGCCACATTCGGCTCGTGGGTCACAGTTTGGAGACCACTGGATTAGAGCTTTGCATAGCAACGTCACATATTTTCGGCTCAAGGTCAGGCGGCAGTGTTTTATGTAAGTTTCTATTGCCAGCTTTTACATATTTATCCTTTGGGGTTTTAAAAAAATAATATTGCTGTACTATTGGGAGTGTCTTCTCTTTTTATGATTCTATCATAGGAAGGACTATCTTTATATGAAGGATCTTTCTGAAGCATACTGTCTTCTGGGAATCTGAAGCACATATTGACCTCTATAAATGCAGTGAAGTCTTACATTTCAGTGATTGTGTATTTGAATTACCTGGTGACGGTGGTGAATTTTCATGACTGAAGCACTTTAATTATACTTTTATTTGACCTCATTTATACTCTGAGGTCAACACATCTGGTGAGTGGTGGTAGTGTACTGGTTTGATATGTAAGCAGAAGTCTCAATTGCAACTGTGTTTCATTTTGTTTGAGAAGGATTTTACATACTGTATCATTAGTCCTGGTTTCTACCGGCCCCTATTCTAAAGGCAGGCGATAGAAGAACAAACATTTTTAAGCTTTACGCAGAATATGAATAGGCACAGCCTCAAAAATGCATAAAATGTTACATATATTTTAAAGTGGTTATAAAGCCTAATCATTTTTTACCGTAATGCATTCCTTGCATTAAGGTAAAAAATGTTTAGGCATCAGTATCCTCCCTCACCTTCCCTTTTACTTACATGAGCCCTCATTCAATCCAGCGCTGTAATCATCTGCTGCTCTCCTCTCCCCTCTCTTCCTGGTCTCACAGGCTTTGCTGAGGCAGCAGGCGCCATTGACTTCCGTTGCTGTCAATCAAAGCCAATGATGAAAGAGTGGGGGGGGGGGGGGGG
>BLSH010479449.1:635485-654030 GCA_018402905.1 Glandirana rugosa | reverse complement strand
GTGCCAATGAAGCAAAGTTCATTAGATTTTCTTTCTTAAATAATTGGATGCTATAGGCAGCCACTTCAACTTGTATCCAGTTTGTATTAGTCAACCTCCCTTAAGGAGGAAAGTTGTTCCCCTTTTGTTTGGCTATGTCTCCGCCTCAGCACCACCATTTTTGTTATAATGGTGCATGTGTAGATGTGCCGAAGGACTCTGCCCGGCCTTCAGGTTCTCGCAGAGCCCTTTGGCACATTTGTATAAGTGCAGGTGATTTTGTATGCATGTGCAAACAAAGCAACAATTTGGAACTTTAAAAACCGCTTTCTTTGCACATGCGTAGGAAAATGCACATCCAATTTTATGAGCAGGCATCAGGATGCCAATGGCTCCTCCGCCCAAAGAGAGAAACAAAGAGTTCCAGTTGTGAAGCTACCAACCTCACAGATTTTTGCACCTCTATTAATTTCCATCACCACCCAATTCCAAAGGGGCATCAGGGCTTTAAAGCAAACCCGCAATTGTGGACATCTAGATCAGTGCTAGTTGGCAGGCTTTCTCTGGCTTCAATAATTCTGTGTCACTGATGTGGAACAATATGCAGACAAGGAATTTTCTGATATGCATGTTTTTACAGTGTCACGGACTAGTAGTAATTCAGTATTCAGTTAGCATTCACAGTCATGCAAAATAGGCTTGAGGAGGTCAGTTTTTTTTTTATTTTTAGCTCCTTCCTTCCTCTACTACAAGGGTCTTCAAACTTTCTAAACAAAAAGGCCAGTTTACTGTCCTTCAGACTTTAGGGGGGCCAGAATGTGGCCACTGGAAGTACAAGATGTCCTGGCATCAGAGGGAGTAAACAATACCCCATCTTTGTGAGAGGAATTGTGCCCCATCATTGAGTGGGAAGAATCATGCTACATTGTTGGTGTCACTGGCAGGAATGTCCCATATTGTTGTCAGAAGATGAATTTTTGCCCCAAAGGCCAAACAAAAGCAAGCAAAGGTCCACATCTGGTTCCCAGGCCACAGTTTGGAGACCACTACTCTAGCACATGTTTACATTCACCTCCTTATGGTCTCTTGGTAATACTGGCAACTGTCTCTCTGGCAGTCGCTAGTCGAGGGAAAAAGAAAACTCAAGTGAAAATGCTCATCCATTATTTTTGAAAGGCCTTCTGCTACTTTGGGCATCTTTTAGCATTTTCATGCATCGCTGTGATTTTAGTCCCAAGTTCTTAATGCACCATCCCGGGCAAGGAAAATTCTGTTACTTGACAAAATTCCATTGCTATACGTCTTCTTTATAGAAAACAGCATGGCTTTTCTCTTGGGGATTGTGTTGCCTGTGGCTCCCGGAGTACTAGAACAATTTTCTAATTTTTGACAGGGGCGGCTTATAACCTCTGAGATTTTTTCCCCTATTTCCCTTAACTTTCTGTCCTGTAAACACAACAGAGAGTGAGGGAAAATTTCTCCAAAGTGTGAAAAAGCTTCTTGAAACAGATGTCACCAGACCAAGTATCCTCGTTGGAACAGTTCCCAGCTATTCCGGTTCTGATGACCATTAAAATTTTGGATTTTCCCCTCACTTTCAGTCCAGGTGGCAATGTTGATCAGGGCAAATAAAGAGAGAATGAATCTCCATAACAAATACAATGATCCTGCTAAGATCACCTAATTTTGAGCGATCCTGAGCTGGCAAGCTTGCCTTATTACTGTGCATACGTAATATATTACCATATGCAAGGCACTATATGCATAACAGAAATCAAAAGCTGGGTAGTATTAAGCTAAGCCATAGCAAGGGTGCCCATCTGTTATACATATAGTGCCCCTCTAGTCAGGAGTGGTTAGAATTTCAGCCCGAACAAGGACAAGTTCTAAACTTGTTACAGTGTTTAGCTGGCAGAAAGATTAGGAGATGTGCACCCTAGTATGTTATTAAGATATGCAGATTCTTAATTTGCTTCAATAAAACGCTGAGACAATGACAGTTCAATGACTCACACAGAGTTGCATCTCTGCCCCCTCATTCTTCATTGTACAAGATGATCTGATAACATTATTTATGATGGGGCCTTCTGGAAAATGTAAAGGAATTATGTTAATAACCATTATACAAGTAGGAGTCAATGAACCATGATTAAATAGCCAATTGAAAGTGTCTCACCTTCAGGTCTAATAGAAGAGCAGTTCTATTGTCATTCTTTACTATATTCTCTTGCTAAATTTTCAAGTTTTCAGATATGTTTAATTAATTCACAATTCTGATAGCCATTTCTTTTAATATAAAAGCACATTTTTAAGACCCCATTTGCAATTGCGAGTGGTTTGCACACTTGCGGGAGGAAGCCCTGTTGAACACTGGGAGGATGACTGCTCTCGCAGCTATTCATGACCGCGGCCAGCCTTCCATTAATTTCAGTGGGGTTTCTGCCCCTGCAGCCATTTGCAGGAAACCCCCACTGGGTCTCCTGCATGCAATCGCTAATGGCCCCATTTACAATACGAATAGGAAAATTTAAATATAAAGCATGTTCATAAACATTTTCTACAGCTTAAGGCAGATTTGCTTAACCATGGCCTTGATCTGAACCTAATTTTCAGCCTCCCCAATACTCCATCAATGTGATCTGGGTCTTCTTTAACCAACAGGGATGCCTCAGAGGAGGGTGTGGTAGGGTCAAGCTTGACTTTTAGAGGAACAATCAAGATTTACATGTAAACGTGCCAATAGCTAATCAGATCACTTTGACATGCTGTTTTACCTTTGCCTGTATTATTATACAGATATTACAAGCTCAGTTTGAAATGACCGTTTGTGCCAGTTTTCCTTACACAAAAACCTATGTTTAATCACTTCAATAGAGGGCACTTACCCCCCTTCCTGCCCAGACCAATTTTCAGTTTTCTGCTCTGTCGCATATTTTCCCCCACAAATAGAGCTTTCTTTTGGTGGTATTTCATCACCTCTGGGGTTATTTTTTGCGCTACAAATAAAAAAATACCAAAAATGTTGGAAAAAATGTTTTTCCTTTGTTTCTGTTACAAAACTTTGTAAATAGTTAAGCTTTCTCCTTCACTGATGAGCACTTATGAAGCAGTACTGATGAGGCGGCACCGCTAAGTAGCACTGACGGGCACTGATATGCAGTACTGATGGGCACTGATAGGCGGCACTGGGCACTGATAGGTGGCACTGATGGGTGGCACTGGTGGGCACTGATAGATGGCACTGTTAGGCAACACTGATCAGGAGGCACTGGCAGGCATCACTGATGGGCACTTAGTGTCATCCCTATTGGGCATTGATTGGCATAGCTGGTGGTCCTGGGTGGGCATCCTTGGGGGGGCTGCACTGATAATCAGCGCAGACCCCGCCTATCAGGAGAGCTCTTCTCTACTTGCGTCTGTCAGTGTGAGTAGAGGAAAAGCTGATAAAAGGCTCTTCCCATTTATACTGTGATCAGCTGTGACTGGACACAGCTGATCACGTGGTAAAGAGCCTACGTCAGAGGCTCTTTACCAAGATTGGAGATGCGGTGTGTCAGACTGAAACACCACACCATCGATCACCGCACTGCAGGTCCCCGTGCTAGCTTATTATCCTGCTGGATGTCATAGGGCGCCCAGTCAGGATAACTGAACCACTTTCCGGCCATCATTCTGCATACGGCAGGCAAGAAGTGGTTAATGAGGAACTGCAGTCTGCTCACATAATTTGTATTAAAAACATATTTGCCATTCTGAAGCTCCAACCACTTTGCATTTTATTTTATTTATACTGTGATTCTCTACTTGCCAAATATGCTGCAGAAATCTCCCTCCTCTAAGTCTGTCTGCATCCATCTTAACTGTGGGCAGTTGAAGCTGCTGTCTGTTCACTTCCTGAATTTACAGACACACACCTCCAGCTCTGCAGCTCTCATTGGCCCTCTTATGAAGCATCCCCCCTCCCTTCCTGGCAAACTCTCATGAGAGTGAGAGAGAACTGTGCATGATGTCATAAGCCTAGGCTAATAACCATACAAGGAACAGGAAGTGGGCTGTATAAGGTTTTTACTGGCAGAAAAAAAATATTTTATTATCCAAATTTAAAACAACAAGGGCAGAAGATTTAATAAATGTAAAGATGAAAAAATGACTGAAGAGCCGCTTTAAATGTCTGCATTGTGAGATCTAAGGCACTGCTGACTTTGACTGCTAGTCCCAGGAGATCTGGATTGACATTTGCTGATATCACTACTGTGCTACTCAAAGTTCTCCTTGCTGGAGACTGAAATGATGAAGCAAAGCCCTGCCTCTACCAAGATGGCCACCTATACATAGGGAGACAGTGCGGGACAAAGCACGGCAAGTCCATAATAGGGAAGGATGAGCTGCAGGGAGACCACAGCAATAGTGGGGTCTAGTTATTTGCCATCTCCCTGGCATTTTTTTGTCACAGTTTCCAAAGTTCTATTCTATTTAACAGAAGAATTACAGACACAGGTCACATAAGAACACA
This sequence comes from Glandirana rugosa, assembly GCA_018402905.1. Taxonomy (NCBI): domain Eukaryota; kingdom Metazoa; phylum Chordata; class Amphibia; order Anura; family Ranidae; genus Glandirana; species Glandirana rugosa. Next base: position 649,538 of record BLSH010479449.1, on the reverse strand, counting down.
CTCTAAGTATTAATGGAGTATGTACTACAATTTCTGATAAACACAACAGTCTCAAATGGTTAGAGGAGAGAGGCTTTACATAACTAGTTTCCACAATCAAATCTGCTATACAGATAACCATCCACTCCCCTGGGGTCATCCAAAACAGCAGTCCAGTCTCAGACTCATCCATTTTCAGTGTTCTGCCAATGTGTTTAGCTAACCAATGGCAACACAGGCATATAGAATGCTTCACTGGAATCAAACATTATACAATGCAATGTACATTTTACTATCGATGAAAATGAAAGGAAATTTGTACTGAGATTTTGCCTTTACTGAACTCTTTGGAAAATGCTAGTTGCCTAGCTCACTGTAGCATTAATACTTTGAGTCAATGACACTGGACAAACCTGCAGGTAGAAAAGTCACAGGGCCAGTTGGGACTCCCGATCTGCATATGTGTTCTGGGTAATTTCCTTAGTACTGTAGTATTTATCAGTTTAACAGTCAAATAGTTAGCATTTTTTAATGCAAAGTTCACCGACAGCAGCCTACATATTTCTCAGTACCGGTTTCCTGTTAAACCTAACTTTGGCTAAAATGATTGTCAATGGAGGACAGAACAATAAGATTTCAGATTACAAAGAAGAATGACAGCAATGTCAAAGGGCAGCCTCTGGATCAATCGAGCCGCCACAATTTCATCATATGGTTCATGCTTTTCATTTAGAATAATGGACTTATTCAATGAGTTAGTGCAATGGTCATTGGCAATAACTCATAGGAGCCAGATTTTAGTATAGCATTGTTCGATCAGTGAAAGAATTAGCGATTGATTGTTACGGGTCACTTACTTACTCTACTGGACAATTTCCTTAAAGGAGAGGTCCACAATATATCTTTGCAAAAAAGGCAGCAGGAGGTAAGAGTAATGTGTTAATTACATTTACCTCAATGCTGTCCTTACCAGGACACAGCACTTTAATTTTGTTAGCTCAATGCTCCCAGTCTGTGCTCTCTACTTCTGGTCCTTGCTTTTTTTTTTTTTTTCTATGGAATTCAAAAAGTCCAATCATCATATTTTTCATTCACACTGATATCTCAGGTGACTTATGGCAGCTGCCTGGTGACTATCGTTCTGTGGGTCCACCAACCTCACCTTAACTAAAGCGAGGCAAGCACAGTTGCACGTGCCAAAAATTTAACGGTCACACTACTTGTGCTCTTAACCAAACTGTCAAACCATCACATGGCTCGTGTCATAACTGATCAAATGTGCAGCATCATGGCAGTTGAAGATCAAACGGTGGCCAGGATGGCAGCTTCCTCGGCCGAAAAAGATAGGAGGGTTTAGTTAAGCTTTAACTTGTTCCTTACCGAGTCATTGTAAAATGACATCGGCAGGAACCACTCGTCGATCCGGGCCGACGTCATATGACGTCGGCTTCTTCTCGCCGCTACTGCGGGCCCCTGGGGGCCCACAGAGCGGCGATCACAGATCGATCGTGTGCCGGGGGGTCGTGTCCCCCACTAATCGGGGTAAAGAGCCAATAAAATTGAGTACCCAAGTACCTGCCACCAGCCCATCAGCGTACCCGAGTACCTGTCACCTGCCCACCTGAGTACCTGTCACCAACCCATCAGAATACCCGAGTACCTGTCACCTGCCCACCTGAGTACCTGTCACCAACCCATCAGAATACCCGAGTACCTGTCACCAACCCATCCGAGTAACCGAGTACCTATCTGCAGCTCATCAGAGTACCCAAGTACCTTTTACCAGTCCATCAGATTACCCGAGTACCTGTCTTCAGCCTATCAAAGTACCCAAGTACCTATCTGCAGCCCATCAGAATTCCTGAGTACCCGAGTACCTATCTGCAGTCTATTCCTCATAGAATATACCTCGGGTGTTTGCTTTCCAAAATGGGGTCATTTTGTGGGTAATTCCACTGTCCTGGTGCTCCGGGGCCTTCAAAAGTGTGATGAGTATGAATGAAATTTTGTGTGTAATTTATGCTCCTAGAACGCCTGACGGTGCTCCCTGCATGTTCGGCCTCTGTATGTGGCCAGGGTGTGAAAAAGTCTCACATGTGGTATCGCCATACTCGGGACGAGTAGCAGAATATATTTTGGGGGTTAATTTTTGCTATGTACATGCTATGTGTTAGAAATATCTTATAAATTGACCACTTTGTGTAAAATTAAAAGCATTTTCATTTCTTTCCACATTTTTCGAAGACTTGTGGAAAAAAATGAACCATTCAAAAGACTCATAATGCCTCATAGATTATACGTTGGGGTGTTTGCTTTCCAAACTGGCATCATTTTGTGGGTAATTCTATTGTCCTGGTGCTCCAGGGCCTTCAAAAGTGTAATAGGTTGTTAGGAAATTAGATGTGAAAATTCTGCTCCTAGAATGTATGGCGGTGCTCCCTGCATGTTGGACCTCTCTATGTGGCCAGGCTGTGAAAAAGTCTCACACATGTGGCATCGCCATACTCAGGGTGAGTAGCAGAATGTATTTTGGGGTGTAATTGGAAGTATGCATATGCTGTGTGTGAGAAATAACTTGTTGTTATGACAATTTTGTGCAAAAAAAAAAAAAAATAATAATAATCTCTTAATTTTCCCAAGAATTGTGGGAAAAAGTACAACTTCAAAAAACTCGCCATGCCTCTTACTAAATACCTTGGAATGTCTACTTTTGAAAATGGGGTCATTTGGGGGGTATTTGTACTTTCCTAACATTTCAGGGCCTCAAGAAATGAGATAGGCCATCAGTGCATCAGGTGTGATCAATTTTCAGATTGGCACCATAGCTTGTAGACTATAAAACTTTCACACAGACCAAATAATATACAGTTATTTGGGCTATTTCCACCAAAGATAGGTAGCAGTATAGGTTTAGGCCCAAATTTACGAACAAAAATTACTTAAAGTGTTTTTTTTTCAAAATTTTCGCACTTTTTTCACTTATGTCGCAAAAAATAAAAAACCCAGAGGTTCTTAAATACCACCAAAAGAAAGCTCTATTTGTGTGAAAAAAATGATAAAAATTTTGTTTGGGTACAGTATAGCATGAGAGAGTAATTGTCATTCAAAGTGTGAGCGCTGAAAGCTGAAAATTGGTCTGGGCAGGAAGGGGGTATAAACGTCCTGTATTGAAGTGGTTAAAGTATATGTGAGCCCTCAACTTGTAAAACAACCATATCGGTTTTCGACAGTAATAAGGGATAAAGCGTGTGTGTGTGTGTGTGTGTGTGTGTGTATGTATATATATATATATATATATATATATATATATATATATACAAGAGTGAGGACACCCCTCACATTTTTGCAAATATTTTATTATATCTTTTCATGTGACAACACTGAAGAAATGACACTTTGCTACAATGTAGTGAGTGTACAGCTTGTATAACAAATGTGCTGTCCCCTCAAAATAACTCAACACACAGCCATTAATGTCTAAACCCCTGGCAACAAAAGTAAGTACACCCCTAAGTGAACATTTTCAAATTGGGCTAACTCAAAGTGTCAATATTTTGTGTGGCCCCCATTATTTTCCAGCACTGCCTTAACCCTCTTGGGCATGGAGTTCACCAGAGCTTCACAGGTTGCCACTGGAGTCCTCTTCCACTTCTCCATGACGACATCACGGAGCTGGTGGATGTTCAAGACTTTGTGCTCCTCCACCTTCCGTTTGAGGATGCCCCACAGCTGCTCAATAGGGCTTAGGCCTCGAGATATGCTTGGCCAATCCATCACCTTTACCCTCAGCTTCTTTAGCAAGGCAGTGGTCATTTTGGGAGGTGTGTTTGGGGTCGTTATGTTGGAATACTGCCCTGCGGCCCAGTCTCCGAAGGGAGGGGATCATGCTCTGCTTCAGTATGTCACATTACATGTTGGCATTCATGGTTACCTCCATGAACTCTAGCTCCCCAGTGCCAACTGCACTTATGCAGCACCAGACCATGACACTCTTACCACCATGCTGGACTTTAATCAAGACACACTTGTCTTTGTATTCCTCACCTGGTTGCTGCCACACACACTTAACACAATCTGAACCAAATAAGTTTATCTTGGTCTCATCAGACCAGTAATCCATGTCCTTAGTCTGCTTGTCTTCAGCAAACTGTTTGCAGGCTTTCTTGTGCATCATCTTTAGAAGAGGCCTCCTTCTGGGACGACAGCCATGACCCCCCACCCCTTCAACCTCTGCAGCAATGCTGGCAGCACTCATACCTCTATTTCCCAAAGACAACCTCTGCATACGACGCTGAGCATGTGAACTCAACTTCTTTGGTCGACCATGGAGAGGACTGTTCTAAGTGGAACATGTCCCGTTATACCACTGTATGGTCTTGGCCATTGTGCTGCAGCTCAGCTTCAGGGTCTTGGCAATCTTCTTATAGCCAAAGCCATCTTTATGTAGAGCAACTATTTTTTTTTTTCAGATCCCCAGAGTTTTTTTGTCATGAGGTGCAATATTGAACCTCCAGTAACCAGTATGAGAGAGCGAGAGAGATAACACCAAATTTAACACACCTGTTCTCCATCCACACCTGAGACCTTGTAACACTAACGAGTCACATGCCACCAGGGAGGGGAAAAAGTCTAATTGGGCCCAATTTGGACATTTTCACTTAGGGGTGTATATACACACACACACCCCTCAGCAGAGGGAGAGATATAGTAGTACACAGACCTATCATGTAAAATACCTTTTCTTCTTCTTTGTACTGTAGGTGATCACAAGACCTCTGTTTTCAGCTGCAAAAGGAACTTAGAGAGATGGTGGTAGAGACTGCAGGGGTCATGTCAGCAAGGGGAGAGATAAAGTAGTACACTGATCTTGTCAATGAATGGCTGTGCAGAGGGACATGCCAGCACAAGTCTTGGCCATTGAAGGACAGGCTATTCTTTCAGCAGAGACAGAAAACTGACCATACTGGGAAGGATGTGCTTCTATGGCTAGTGTAGTCAGTTTGAAATAGGAAAGCAGGGGAATTGGCAGAATCACCAGCTATTTTAAACAAATGAAGAAATAAAAAGAGAACAGGATACTTTTTAACACAACCACAACATATTAATCAGGAATTTAAAATTTGGGGTAACATACTCTTTAACTTACTAATGAAAGACAAAAAGCATACCATTGGCTGTATGTAGTGTTTACGTATTAAAAAGTGCCATACACAGGTCAGTATTTATCATAAGGCACGTCTTAGTACAGCATTGGTGGGAGGGCAGCACCAAGCCCCAAAATGAATTTAAGATAACGTTTTTCCTTATGTTGTTCCTCTCTGTAGGATATTGGAATATTTTTGGCTAAATTCAGCATTGTAAGGGAAGGGGAGTTCAAGAGATATTAAAAGGACTCAAAAGGCTCTTTATAGTTAAGAAAAGATAACCATAAAAGACAAAAAAAAAAAAAACCTGTCATCTAGTTTTGTTACCTGGGCAGGTAATTTTGAAAACCGCATGCTAACCGTAATAGCGTATTCCAGCAGTTGGATCCAATGCCCGAGGCAACATTACAGGCCTTGCACACAGTGTGGGGTGAGGGTATGGCTCAAAAGGTTTTACCAAAGTTGCACAGGTCCAAATGCACTGTTTTTATTGTGGTAATAAAAGAGTTGGTGGAAGATTTGCTAGAAGAATGAAAAGTTAATAATAAACTAGTTAAGCCAAGAGTGATTTCACTGTAGGGGAGAAGAGGTCCATCACCCTAAGCCAAGAGTGATTTCTCTGTAACGGAGAAAAGGTCCATCACCCCAAGCCAAGAGTGATTGTTCTGTAAGACAGAAGTCCATCATCCTTAGCCAATGTTGCCAACCTACCAGATTGAAATTTACTGGCACAACACCCAAAATTTACTGGCACAGCCAAGTTGTTACTGGCATTTTACAAAAGTTACAAAATTACAGTTTTCAGTGCAAGTTTCAGTATTTAGGCTACAAGCAAGTACACTGTGCAAATAGCAATGTGATTAAAGGTAGATAGCAAGGTAAAAAAAACATATTTCTGTTATTTTCAATATAATAAGGGCAGATTATTTAGTCCATCAGTTTTGTCGCCTATGTCAAATTGTAGAGATTCCCCCTTAATTTCTGTTCCATAACCACCATAGAAAGTGAGGTGAAATCCCTGGTAGCCACTAGGTTCACCAGAATTTATGTCCCCACTTCTAAAGACTTCCTGTCTCCATCACCTACTGTTTTATCCCTCCAGTCTCCATCCCTCCATCACCCCTCTTCTCCATCACACCATCCCCCTGTCTCCATCCCTCCATCACCTCGTTTCCATCACACCATCCCCCATCACTTCCTGTCACTATCCCTCCATCTCCATCCCACCATCCCCATCACCTCCTGTTTCCATTACACCATCTTTCCATTACCTCCTGCCACTTATCCAGTGTACACTGCACTCATACAGTGCACACTGCACTCATACAGTGCACACTGCACTCATACAGTGCACACCAAGAGAGAGAGAGACTCTGGCAGCCTGGCTGGCGGCTGTCTGTCAGAGTGAGCAGAGACAGTGTGGGTGTCAAACAGTCACACACTCACTGTCCCGACTCTTTTTTGCTGGCTTGAAGAGGAAGGGTACTGCACTCACCACTGTCACCAGGATGGCTGCAGGGTCTGCCAGAGCAGGGAGGCAGGCAGGAATCAGGAGGATCCATCCATCCGGAGCATCTCCTCCGGTCGGGTGCTGGCTGGCGGTGGTGTGGCGGGAAAATGCAGTAACCTCATTTAAGGGTGGATGGGCTGGGCAGAGGCACTAGCTGGCAGCAGGAGGAGAGGTCGTCCAACTCGTCTCAGGGTCAGGATCGGATCTTCTCACTTGCCGCTTGGGGATTTCCGTAATTGCACATACGCATCTCTGACCGGAGTCGATGGCCGCCGTTTTTTACTGGCACTTTTCGGCTGCTACGGACTTTTACGAACACCCAAAAAACTGCCCTGTTTTTACCTCCTGTCCGTAAATTTACGGACGGTTGGCAACACTGTCCTTAGCCAAGAGTGATTTCCCTGTAAGGGAGAAAAGGGCCATCACCATAAGTCAAGAGGGATTTCTCTGTAAGGCAGAAGAGGTCCATCACTCCAAGCCAAGAGGGATTTCTCTGGAAGGAAGAAGAAGAGGTCCATCACCCTAAGCCTAGAGGGAGTTTTCTGTAAGGGAGAAGAGGTCCATCAACCTAAGCAGGGTGGATAAAAATTAATCTGATTTTTTTTTTTATTGGATTTTTTTTTATTGTTATTAAATTTATTTTAATAAAATGCTTTTGGAGTGAAAATGTATCTAAAGATAGTTCTCTTTTTAAGATACATTAATAATATAGTTAAGTCAGCATGAAATGGAGCTTAGTTATGTAGCTTGAGGCTGTATATTCTAAATATTTACATTTTTGGTAAACTCATTCAATGAGATAACATGCACAGCATTGATGCAATACAATGTCACAGTAACCATGAGATAAAACAAAGTTCAAGAATATTCCTTTATCCCATTGTTTGGCAAAACTATGTACATTACAAACTGTATGATTGAATCGGTTCTGATATCGCTGATTTACTAACCTAACAGGTTATTATTCTAGATAGAATCTTTAATATTTGCAGTTAAGGTTTCATTTCAGTTCCATCATGGAAGCGACTGTTAGTGGGCATCCATTCACCTGCTGCCGCAACCTCCCTCACTTTGTGACCAGTTGCCGACTGCCTGCCGTGGCTTGATTGCGGCAACATGGCTCTCCTGCGCGAACCACCATCACCTGACGGCGGCCACAGGAGCAAGTATTGTGGGCATGCTCACACCGCCGGAGGCACGCTCACACACTAGTGGGGGGAGTCAGTGAGCGGGCGGGGCAGACTTGATGTCCGCTGGCCACCCGCAAATTTGTTGTGGTACAATGTCGCACGACCGCGCAACTGTCAGTTAAAGCGAATCACAAAAAGTGCTCTGGTCAGGAAGGGGGTAAATCCTTCTGGGGCTGAAGTGGTTAAAATGAATGGGACTATCGGTGAGTCAACAGCGGGTCAGAGGAGGAGCTACTGCGGGACAGAGATGACAGTTGCTCTTTAAAAATAATTATTTAAATCAAGTTGATTTAAATCAAATCAAGCCATTTTACTAGTGATTTAAATCAAATCCACCCTGGCCCTAAGTAAGCCAAGATTGATTTCTCTGTAAGGCAGAAGAGGTCCATCACCCTAAGCCAAGAGGGATTTCTCTATAAGGGAGAAGAGGTCCTTCACCCTAAACCAAGAGGGATTTCTCTGTAACAGATTAGAGGTCCATCACCCTAAGCCAAGAGTGATTTCTCTGTAAGGGAGTAGAGGTTCATCCCCCTAGGGCACTAGCAAAAAACTGAGGACTCACATAGTGGGGTAGGGTTATATAGGGGGATCTCCCAGGAGGCAGGTCCTCAAAAGCTTGAAGCTAGCAGCCTGTAGCCCATGGTGTATCAACATTCAGCCTACATCCTGTATTGTATGATTAAGATAAAGCTACAGTTGAAAGACATTTGTATTATGGTTATAGAGTAATTGTAACAGGAGTACTAACAATGATGTAATAATATAATAGAGATTATAACATTTTGCAATAACCATTAATGTTCGTTGTATACCTATTTTTTTGTTACCATACACCATCTCTTTCTGCATTTGCTTGCAGTGATGGCAGAAGAGGTGGCATTTCGTAGAATGTATACTAATTAATTGGCTCCTGTCTAAATTGGCCCTAGTATGTGTATGAATGTGAGTTGGGGACCTTAGATTGTAAGCTCCTTGAGGGTAGGGACTGATGTGAATGTACAATGTATATGTAAAGCGCTGCGTAAATTGACAGCCCTATATAAGTACCTGAAATAAATAAAAATAAATAAAACCTGTGGCCCTGATATCGGAGATGCTGAAAAAGGCTGGAGGGCTATTGAGGACAGTGAGCTAGAAAATAAAGGTTAAAAGTTTATTCCATGAACTGCACCCTCTTCCTTGACAACTTCTGTTGTGGCCTCTAGTAATATACTGACTATGCTGACAACTCATCTCCTACCTATGCTTGATATAGACATATATTATGCTAAAGCGGATCTTCACCCATATTTTCAGCTTATGCTTTTCATAATATCCAGCCACAGTACAATATTAAATGGATATTATCAACATTTTAGATTTATAAGTACCTTATTTTCTTTTAATTTGCCAGCACTTTTCGTCCTGGCCATCTAGGCGATTATATCATTAGGTGATCCCGTGGACTCCTGGGATATATGAGCGTCATCACAGGAGTCTTCAGGTAGCCTGATCATCTAATCTCCTGGTATTTCCAGATACACTGTGCGCTGGGCAATGAAACTAATGTCCAGTAACCAGAACATTTGCCAAGTAAAGATTATAATTACAATATTGACCATATACAAATTAAATACAATGATTTGTAAGGATCATGGGGATGTGTTTATTGAATTTTTGAGTAGGAGACTGTAGCTCCACTTTAAGATCAATGACAGAAGGTAGGTTGCCACAGGCCCAATTGAAACCTTCCTATGGGGCTTCATGATCTGTAGTTATGCCCCTGTCTAGCATTAATAAATAAAAGCACAACAAAGACATTCAAATGCACAGAAAACGGTAAAAAAGTTAACACCCGGTTTATATTACTGGATACAACTAAGCGCATCTTTTGATATAGAATTACGGTAAATTGAAGGTAATTTGAATTACATTCGCACTGTTTAATATTTTCATCAGTGTATTTCATATAAGCATCTGTCAACTCTCCCTCTAGAGGCTTTTTGTATAAGACACAGCAGTCAGCACCCTTGCTGAACAACTGTAGAGATAACACAAAGTACTCAGTAAGCCACTAGAGTTTTCAATAGTCACAAGCTTGAGGAACAATAAAGCACTATTCCAGTGCCGCATTAAACTGTAGGGGGCCCAGCATGTGCTGCTGTGAATAAAGCTACTACCAATCTATACAATTAAAACTACAAACACCTTAAAAAAAAAATGTAAAAGCCACTGATAAACGAAGGGGAGTTCCCATAAATGACTGCTTCAGAAAACCGCAATAATCTAAGCAAGATGCCTGCTCTAAAATATGTCCTTTAACTTTGTTTCCCATGTATATCGCAAGCTTGCCACGTTATTCCAATGGAAAACAATATAATAGTCTATGTACAGGCTCTGAGCAGTGTGCTATGTGGATCTGCATTACCAATATGTACACAATGCAAACACATTTATCAAGGTAAACATATTAAACCAGCACACATCAGACGCAGGAAACCCACGGCATGACCAAGCATCTAAACACAGGGATTTCTATGGCCTGCATTTATCTAGTGACGCAGAAAAATGCATTCACCAAATCCATTGAAAAGTAACATGAGCAGTTAATAGCACACATTTGTCCGATGACATCCTTCTCCTGGATGACTCTGCTGGCTGTCCACATAAATGTCAATGTCTGGGTTAGTCACACCATTCGTTCATCATGAAATCATTTACACAAACAAAATGTAATCACATTTAAGTTAGGTTTTACTTCCTCTTCATTACCCTGCAATGTAAAAGCATAATGGGCTCCTATGCATCACATATTAGCACATTATGTGGCACTTACCTGCATTGGAAGCACGTGATGTTCCTGCTCCAGGCCGCGTCCATTTTCTGCCCCTCTTCCTTCCGGGGCCGCGGACTCCGGCTCTGTGACTCGCCGGAGTCGCGTGACGTCACTCCCGCTCATGCGCGTGGGAGCCGCCAATCGCGGAAGCCGTTTCTTCACTGCGCATGTGCCCGATGATGTCGGCACATCTAGGAAACTATATCTCCTGAACTGTGCAGGTTTAGGAGATATGCAGGGCACCTACAGGTAAGCCTTATTATAGGCTTACCTGTAGGTTAAAGTGGATGTCCAGGTTTGACAACCACTTTAAAGTGGACCGAGCATCAGATAGGTTTGTATGCATGCGTGCTAAAAATATGTACAGTATCTCACAAAAGTGAGTACACCCCTCACATTTTTCTAAATAGGTTATGATGTCTTTTCATGTGACAACACTGAAGAAATGACACTTTGCTACAATGTAAAGTAGTGAGTGTACAGCTTGTATAACCGTGTACATTTGCTGTCCCCTCAAAATAACTCAACACACAGCCATTAATGTCTAAACCGCTCTAAACAAAAGTGAGTACACCCCTAAGTGAAAATGTTCAAATTGTGCCCAATTAGCCATTTTCCCTCCCCGATGTCATGTGCCTCGTTAGTGTTACAAGGTCTAAGGTGTGAATGGGGAGCAAGTGTGTTAAATTTGGTGTTATCGCTCTCACTCTCTCATACTGGTCACTGGAAGTTCAACATGGCACCTCATGGCAAATAACTCTCTGAGGATCTGAAAAAAATAATTGTTGCTCTAAATAAAGATGGCATAGGCTATAAGACCATACAGTGGTTTAACAGGACAGGTTCCACTCAGAACAGGCCTCGCCATGGTCGACCAAAGAAGTTGAGTGCACGTGCTCAGAGTCATATCCAGAGGTTGTCTTTGGAAAATAGACATATGAGTGCATCAAATTGGTCTGCATGGCTATCGTCCCAGAAAAAAGCCTCTGCTAAAGATAATGCACAAGAAAGCCCACAAACAGTTTGCTGAAGGCAAGCAGACTAAGGACATGGTCCTTCCTGTGGTCTTATGAGACCAAGATAAACTGATTTGGTTCAGATGGTGTCAAGCGCGTGTGGCGGCAACCAGATGAGGAGTACAAAGACAAGTGTGTCTTGCCTTCAGTCAAGCATGGTGGTGGGAGTTTCATGGTCCGGGGCTGCATGAGTGCTGCTGGCACTGGGGAGCTACAGTTCATTGAGGGAACCATGAATGCCAACATGTGCTGTGACATACTAAAGCAGAGCAGGATTCCCTCCCTTTGGAGATTGGGCTGCAGGGCAGTATTCCAACATGATAACGACCCCAAACACACCTCCATGAGGACCACTGCCTTGCTAAAGAAGCTGAGGGTAAAGGTGTTGGACTGGCCAAGCATGTCTCCAGACTTAAACCCTATTGAGCATCTGTGAGGCATCCTCAAACAGAAGGTGGAGGAGCATAAGGTCTCCAACATCCACCAGCTCCATGATGTCATTATGGAGGAGTGGAAGAGGACTCCAATGACAACCTTTGAAGCTCTGGTGAACTCCATGCCCAAGAGGGTTAAGGCAGTGCTGGAAAATAACGGTGGCCACACAAAATATTGACACTTTGGACCAAATTTGGACATTTTTATTTAGGGGTGTACTCACTTTTGTTGCCAGCGGTTTAGATATTAATGACTGTGTGTTGAGTTATTTTGAGGGGACAGCAAATTTACACTGTTATACAAGCTGTACATTCACTACTTTACATTGTAGCAGTGTGTCATTTCTTCAGTGTTGTCACATGAAAAGATAGAATAAAATATTTACAAAAATGTGAGGGGTGTACTCACTTTTGTGAGATACTGTATTTACATTGACTAGTGTTTATTACTTCTCTTAATCACAGTTCTCCTGCCAAAGTCTTGATCTACATTTTTCTCCATAAGGACGACAACATATTTGTTCAGGCATCATCCAGTGTCCGGATCTAAATCCTGGATAGAGATACTAGTCAATCGTGTAAATCCTGGTACCTGTGCAGTTTTTAGCGGTATTTACAAATGTCTAAGGTCCCTTTCACATGGTATGGATTCTGTTCTGATCAGCAGGGGATAAGCTCACAGATCCCCTGCTGATCGGAGCAGAGCAGATGAATGACAGGTCCGTGTCTGCTCAGTTTCTGCAAATGGACACGGACAGAGCCTGCTCTGCTTTATGGACGGCCAGATGTAAATGGACTCAGTTATCTGTTTACACCCAAAATCCCTCCGATCCACCTAAACAAAAGGGGGTGGATCCCCTTTTTTTTTTTTTTTTAGCGGACCAGATCAGACTCAGAGGTAGGCTAAGCTGGCAGAGGCTTCTGCAGTCCCTGCACCTTGGTCACACCTCTCTAATGCCTTTTAACCTCACTGGGCTTAGTTGTAGAGGTGGGCCATCTATGTGGTGTGCTCCCCCTAATTTTGCCATTGGGTTTGTTCCATGAAGTGAGACGTGTTCCTAGAGGGGCTAGCACCCACTGTGGGCGAAGAACCAACCGGAGGACAAATGGGAGGCAATATTATTTTACATGTGGTCAAAAGGTATGTGCAAATAACTGCAGTCACTCAGCATACACATAGCAAGAACAGGCCTACGTGGCCACAGCTGTCCGTGGCTGTTTGGATGTAACTGGACATCCACCGATTACCTATAGTTAGGGACAATTGATTACTCCAGGACGAAAACAGACTGCATCAAGGGAAGAACATGTTCCTAACTGAAAGATGTCCAAACGGCTGTCATTGCTTTGTACAGGATGGACGGGCACAGCTTTTCCAAAACACCTATCCTGGCCGCCCGAATCTGCACTACAGCCCTATATGCAAGTGTGAAAGGGTCAGAACAAGAAAAAGCTTTTTTTTTTTTTTTTTTTTTTTTTTAAAATACACTGTTGCTAAATACTGTGACTTAGGATTGGAGTCCCCGTACACACGATCAGAAAATCTTGAGAAAAATATCGCTTTCAAAGCGATTGTACGATAATCGGATTGTTAGTACAGAGCTTTCGAGAGCCGATCATGACAGTTAATCTGATATTATCCGATCGGACATGCAGGAAAAATTTTCTCGTATGATGCCCGATCGTACAACCACTTCAGCCCCGGAAGGATTTCCAGCTTTAGGACCGGAGCCCTTTTTGCGATTCGGCGCTGCGTCGCTTTAACTGACAATTGCACGGTCGTGCGACGTTGTACCCAAATACTAGCCGAGAGCTTTCGAGACATGATTGTTAGGCTAATAGCATGTTAGCGAAACTTTCGCTATAAAAAGAGTTCTAAAAGACTAGCACACATGCCCCTGAGGTTAGGATTCAGTGTCATAAATCGTTGTCACATAAAATTTTTTTTTTTTTTTTTTTTTTTTT
>BLSH010479449.1:619318-635475 GCA_018402905.1 Glandirana rugosa | reverse complement strand
AATGCCGGCGATCTGCGATTTTTTGCGGTACTGCGATATTTCAGCGGACATGTCGGACCATTTTGACACTTTTTTGGGACCATTGGCATTTATACAGCGATCAGTGCTATAAAAATGCACTGATTACTGTGTAAATGCCATTGGCAGTGAAGGGGTTAACCTGCAGGGGGAGCGCTAAGGGTTAACTATGTTCCCTGGGCGTGTTCTAACTGTATGGGGGACTGCCTAGCTGGGGAAGGGAAGTGGTCACAGCCTTCACGTAAAGGAAGGCTGTGATCACAGCCCTTCCCCCTCACACAGAGCGGAGGTCCGTGTTTACATACACGGACCTCCGCTCACTCGCTCCGGGGGGGCCATCGCGGGTAGCCGGCGGCAATCGAAGCCGCCGCACCCGCTCCCTGGCCCCCCCTGGACACAGTGAGCGCGCGGGCGCGCCTCCGGCGGAGCGCGTGCGCTCACTAAACTCGTTCCCGCAGCCGCCGTCGTGTGACGGCGATTTGCAGGAACGAGCCACTTTGCCGCCGTCAGATGCCGATCGGCGGTCGGCAAGTGGTTAACCAGTACAGTTGTCGTTTGAAAATGCAATACAAATGCACTACAACACATCACATCCAATTTTTTTATTCTGTCGTACGAGAATTTTCGTGACTTTAGTAAACCCTTCAGACTCGATCTGAGATTAGTGTGCAAAAAAAAAAAAAACAGACGACCATTCGTCCGATAATCTTATTGTGTGTACCGGGCATTATAAAAAGACATCCACTAACGTTGCTCAAGTTTTTGGAGAAGTCTGAATGTTTTAGGTACGAGTGTTTCAGTTATGTTGTTTTAAGACACTGAAAGACAAGGCTACCAACACAGAAGTCTTTATTTAAAGTGATTTAAACAGTCATCTTGTAAAACAACCCATCCAGTTTAAAACGGAGCTCCAGCCCCCCTCCAAAAATTAAAAGTCTACACATACTGTAGCTGCTGACCTTTAATATTAGGACACTTACCTGTCCAGGGATCCCGCAATGTTGGCACCCCAGCCAATTTTCCGATCGGCTCTCGGGTGCTGCCACCGCCATTCGTGGTAAGGGAAACCGGCAGTGGCGGGGAGAACTAAGCAATCAGCGGTGTTTGATTGCTCAGATCTCACGACGGGGGACAGATGCAGCATCGCATGGATGATGCATCCACCTAGGTAAGTAGGATTTTTAAAAACAAACAAACCCACACTTCTCTTTTAAACCCCCAATACAGAAAGCCATCCTCTCAGAGTGGAAGCAGGATTTTTTTTTCTCTAGCAAGACATCACAGGCAACTGAAAATCAAGAATTACAAAAACAAGTAAGCTATATTGATTTAAATTATGAGTGTTTTTATAGTTGCTAAGCAGAGGATCTGAAAATCAAACTTGTAGAATCCCGGAGTTCAGCTTTAAAATAAGTATGGAATTTTTTTTTGAAACACTGTTGATCGCTCGATTCTCAGAGCTCCGTTAGCAGAGAGCTGGTGATTGTCAGTTGCCGGCTCTCTGCTTTGCCCCCATTCGCTCACTGGAGCGCTGAGCTGTGGAGGGGCTAGGAGCAGCTGGCTCAGGCTCTCAGTGGCCCGCTGAGAGCCTGAGCCAGGTGCCGGTCCAGGAATGTGGGTGGATCCCGACCACATGATCGCAATCTTTTCCGAGCCTGGACCGACTCGGTCACATCAGCTAACAGCGGGCTTCATCAGAGCCTTGGCAGTACTTCTCCTTTAGAGCAACACCAAACAATAGCCTTATTCTCCAAAAATAATCCATACACATCACCTACTCTATGGTCCTATAATCTATATTTTTCTTACTGTGTTTTTCTGCCTCCTTGTAAATCCTATTCAAACTCCTGAACGTCTCCTTTCTTCCCTCATTTCTGTTTGTTTGGAACAAGTAGTGCATGTTAGTAGTGAATATGTGCACTGATGTATGCACACTATACATCCCACAGTCCATACCAGGAGTGAGCAAGAGATGATGGCTAAATGGCTACATTCAGTGAGACCACGGAGAACGAACCTAGACACCCTCTAACAGTAATGCTGGCTATACACTATACTAAAAATTGCTCAAACTAATTTTCGAAATAATGAACACTCGGCTGTGAGAGCAAATGATAGTGCCATCATGTAATGACCGAATTTCGATCGATAAATCATTCAATGGCCATAAATAAATCCGTTTTTCGCATGTTTGGTCATATCTGCAAAATGTAAACAGTTACATTTTTAACAGGAAAGAAATGCATTAACCTTTCAATTTATTGCTTGTTCGGCAGAATTTCCCATCCTGTTCCTTCGATTTTTTTTTTGGGCTCTGAAAAGTTAAAACCAAATTACTATATGTGCCCAATCAATGGACGAATAAACAAAGGAACGATCCAAATGACAAATTTTCTAACAATTTTTTGGCTGGTGTATGGCCAGCATTAGTCCGATCACAACAGCAAAAAAAGAAATGTGGAGATTTGGAGGCAGCTGAGAGCAGCAGAAGGTACTTTTTGAGTTAAAAATGCATACTTATTTTACACCAGAGAGTTTAGGGTCACTTTAACCGCTTGCCCACCATGTCGTGTACATTTACTGCGGCAGGTTGGCAGTGCAAATCGCTGTATATAAACGGTGTTTCGGGCAGCCGCAGTTGCGGATGGCGTGCTCTTGTACCCACCCCACCCGCACCCTGCGTGAGTGTGGCCGAGGGTAGGGCGGATTCGATGTCTGCCGGCGACCCGCGATCGCCTAATACAGAGCCGGAACGGGGAACCACTGATATAAACAAGGCAGTTTCCCGTTCTGACAGGAGACATGGAGTGATCTGCTGATCCCTGTAATCGGGATCAGTTAGATCTGTCATGTCCCTGCCAGCCCAGCCCCCACATAGTTAACACAGTGAAGGAACACAGTTAACCCCTTGATTGCCCCCTACAGTTTAACCCCTTGCCTGCCAGTTACATTTATACAGTAACCAGTGGCTATTTTTAGCACTGATCGCTGTATAAATGTCAATGGTCCCAAAAAAGTGTCAAAAGTGTCCGATCCGTCCGCTGCAATATCACAGTCCCCATAAAAATTGCAGATTGCCACCATTACCAGTAAAATATATAAAAATGCCATAAATCAATTCTCATAGTTTGTAGATGCGATAACTTTTGCACAAACCAATCAATAGACGCTTTTTGTGATTATATTTACCAAAAATATGTAGAAGAATAAATTTTGGCCAAACTGAAGAATAAATTAGTTTTTTTATATTTTTTTTTGGATATGTATTATAGCAAAAAAAATATATATATTTTTTCAAAATTGTTGCTTTGTTTATAGCGCAAAAAATAAAAACTGCAGACGTGATCAAATACCACCAAAAGAAAGCTCTATTTGTGGGGAAAAAAAGGATGTGAATTTTGTTTGGGTACAAGTCGCACGACCACGCAATTGTCAGTTAAAGCGACGCAGTGCCGAATCGCAAAAAGTGCTCCGGTCAGGAATGGGGGTAAATCCTTCAGGTGCTGAAGTGGTTAAAAACAGCAAAATGTGACGTACAGGCATCCGCTTTGAACAGTTATCAAGAACTATTAGGACTGCTCCAAAGTGATGGATTGCAAAGCTTTCCTGCGTGCCATGCTAGGTATAAATGGATTAGAATAGAACCACCTGTAGACGCAGATATAAAAACTCACCATGGCCGTCTACATCGGGTCCTGAGCACACAGACTGCACCCATCTGGTCCACAACACTTTAAAGTGAAGAGATAAAGGTGATTTATACTGGAAAGTTATTAAAGAGTGATCAGCTGTCTATCCAGAGCATATAAAGTGTATCAGCAAACATCCCATCCTCTGGCTGCTAAACCTATTCTTTCCTCTCTAAGGAAAAGCAGGGATAATCAATGGTTCCCTTTCCTATCCAAGCTTGCAGCACTGAACCGTAACATATGTGCCATAAAGACAAGGATGCACAAACAGTAAAAAGACATCTTGCATGCAGACCAAAACACAAAGAAACCTCCTGGAAGCAGCACCCTCTTCCCTACAACTACTGAGCTATTCCTAGAAAATACGCCTAAATCAAATGAATCAAAGCAGATTGCAGGATCAGGAGCATTCATTTCATAGAAAAGAATAGATCTACCCTCTCGTTTGACCTCTGCCTGCAGTCAAGCTCCCGAGCCCGGCGTTGGAGTGATGTCCCTGGCTGGTGGGTCCCTTTTTATCCTCCGCTCCGAGCACCTTTAGCGCTGACTGTGAGAGCACAATACCTCTGTCTGTCTCTAATGCAGCATAAAAAGATTACAGTAAAAAGCTACGGAAGGAGGCAAGCAGCAACATGAGCAGCCAATAGAAGCAAGATGCATGCAGAATTCAGCACATGCTCACTGAGACTCTGTTATTGTCACCAGCGCTTAGAAGGCTTCTAATCTAATTATAGCCATTTGCTAGAATGGTACTACTGAAGCACAGCCTGGGTGCAAATTAAATTTTAATATGCACAAAAAAAAACATCTTTTTAAATAATATAAAGATTCCCGCTTGAGATCAGGGCTGTGTCGTTACAGTCACAATGTGTAGACTAGAATGGCGCGGAGCTTTTGTGTCTAATACTTGTCACTTTATCCTGTATACACCTAATTGATGATTTATTATAAACATTATTTATTTTTCTCATATTAAACAAGATTATTCAAATTTAGTAAACAAATTTAACAAGAGTGACAAAATACAAATCAACACAAAAAAAGTTACATATCAGAGTATGCTTATTCACCGATCGCATTGTGAATTATTACGCTCATATAACAGAATATAGAAGAAATTCTATTAACAAAAAATACTCATATGTGGTGTTCGATACTGTAACCAACTTCTATATTGTCTCTGTGAAACCATGAAGTTGTCAGGGACGGTAAAAAAAAAAAAAAAAAAAAACACAATGAGAAATAATGATGATACTACTAGAGATATCAAAGATGCAGATCATATATCTGAAATGTTCACAGGAAAATACTTAGCCCAAGGCTTGACAAATGCTTGCTTTGAATCTAGGAGCTAGCTAAAAAAGTTTTTTTTTTTTTAACTAACAAATCTTACGGGTGGAACATGTAACATGTTCCCGAAGGTGAACTTCTCCTTTAACCCTTTCACAGCGAGAGCAGTGTGAGTTTTTTGCACACATTTAAGAAAATCATTTTAGGCCTGAAGATTACATGAAACCCCCAAACATTATATATTTTCTGAAAGCAGACACCCTAGAGAATAAAATAACGGTAGTGTTAATTTTTTTATGCCACACGATATTACCACAAAAGGTCTAGGAAACACAAAATTTCAGTTAAAAAAAAAATCATTCAAAGTTAATTTTAGGGGCACAAAAATACAGTAAAGTATAAAAGCCAAGGTTGCACTGAGTAAATAGATACCCAACATGTCAAACCTTAAAGGGGAGTTCCATCCAAAAGTGGAACTTCCACTTTAAAGTGATTCTAAAGCTTTGTTTTTTTAAAAATAACAAACATGTCATGCTTACCTCCTCTGTGCAGTGGTTTTGCACATAGTGGCCTCAACCCTCCTCTTTTGGGGTCTTCCAGCGGCGCTCCTGGGACCTCCTCCGCATCCAGTGACTCTTCAGGGAAAGCTTCCCTGGGGTCACACGTGCGGGCGCGCTCCCATGTCCTGCTGTTTGCGTGTATTCACAGAAATGGCGGGACTCGACCCCGCGTCACTGGACCTGATTGACAGCTCTATGTAACGTGTATAGCAATCAACATTTTCAGGTGTAGGAGCCCCACTGCATGTGTTTGTACATGTGTATATGTAGAGGTGGGGAGTGTCAATTCGTTTTTTTTTTTGGGGGGGGGGGGTTTATGTGCTTGGGTAGGACTTTAATTTTTTTTAAATTTAAAAAAACATTTTTTTTACTCAACTTTTTTTCCATCACATAGGGGACAATGATTTTTTTGTGATATCTAAAAGGCCCTGCATGTCTCCCCTGTATTCCACTGAAAGTAATGCAATGCAAACCACACTGCATTACATTCTTTCCCAGACTTGATGGCCGGAGAAAATGTCAATGTCACACGTCACTTCTGGCTGAACAACGGCCCCTCTACCGGTGTTTCCCACTACACTATGCCAGTCCCGGGCCCGCAGATGGGCAAGCGGAGCCAGGCGTGCACGGGGTGTGGGGAGCATTTGGGCAGCAGCCCGGGCGCCAGGATGAAACTTCTTGTCGCCATAGCGCCTGGGGTTTGTTGAGCCTTGACTTGGCCTATAATCTTAGATTACCCGGAAGAGAACATCCAATTGAGGGGGGATTAGAAATTAGATTACTGTATGTACCAAATGAAAAAGATGTCAATCCAGAATCCTGAACCAGTATCTTTCAGGGAAAAGACAGACCAGTATCGTTCAGGAAAAAAAGACAGACCAGTATTGTTCCGGGAAAAGACAGACCAGTATCGTTCAGAAAAAAAAGACAGACCAGTATCGTTCAGAAAAAAAAGACAGACCAGTATTGTTCAGGGAAAAGACAGACCAGTATCGTCCTGGGAAAAGACAGACCAGTATTGTCCTGGGAAAAGACAGACCAGTATTGTCCTGGGAAAAGACAGACCAGTATTGTCCTGGGAAAAGACAGACCAGTATTGTCCTGGGAAAAGACAGACCAGTATCGTTCAGGAAAAAAAAGACAGACCAGTATCGTTCAGGAAAAAAAGACAGACCAGTATCGTTCAGGAAAAAAAGACAGACCAGTATCGTTCAGGAAAAAAAGACAGACCAGTATCGTTCAGGAAAAAAAAAGACAGACCAGTATCGTTCAGGAAAAAAAGACAGACCAGTATCGTTCAGGATGTAAGCATTTATATAGCATTTCACATACTATAGATTCACATCAGTTCCTGCACTCAAGGAGCTTACAATCTAAGGTCTCTATCTCACATGCATATATACACATACAAGGGCCAATTTAGACAGAAAACAACCTACCAGCATGTCTTGAGAGTGTGGAAGAAAACCAAAGTGCCCAAAGAAATACGCACAAGCACATTGAGAACATGCAAACTCCATGCAGGTATTGTTCTAGTGGGGATTTAAACTGAGGACCCTAGTGCTGCAAGATAGATGAGCTAACACCCTAAAGCAGACCTTTACTCAAATGTGTAAGTACCGCTCATCCTCCTTCCTTTTTCCTTAACAAATTTGGTTTGCTTTTATTCTGGGAATGAAGATCTACTGGAACAGGTACCCAGTCTTCCCAGAAGGCGAGGGAACCAGTTTGACAATGCCACGGGATCTCATGCATGCGCAGTGGGGAGGCGGCTATGAAACCTCAGGAAGTCAGTCGGTTACCAGATCTAAGATGGCGGTGCTAATAAGCCAAAGCCGAGTGAAGAATCTGCTCCAGTGAAGACAGAGCTTAAAGCGGAGTTCCACCCTAAAGTGGAACTTCCGCTGGTTGGATTCCTCCCCCCCTCAGGTGTCACATTTGGCACCTTTCGGGGGGGAGGGGGAAGAGGACACCTGTCTCTAGACAGGTGTCCTTTTCCACACTTCCGGGAGCTCTGGCCGGCGGACGCGGCCGCTGACGTCAGAAGCCCGGCTCCCTCCTCCCTGCTCGCTCTGCTACTGGCCGCCTGGCCAGTAGCAGAGCGTGGCAGAGCTCGCGCATGCGCGGTAAGGTGCCCGGCGTGAAGCTGTACTGCTTACACGTCCGGGTTCCCTTACCCGCGATGGAGGCGGCTGCACCCGTCCCCCGATCCGAAGATCGGCGGCGGGTGCCGACATCGCTGGACTCCAGGACAGGCAAGTGTCCTAATATTAAAAGTCAGCAGCTACTGTATGTGTAGCTGCTGACTTTTAATTTTTTTTTTTAGCCCGGACCTCCGCTTTAACTCCTGGGCTTGTGAGTACCTGTTTGCTAAAAGTAGCAGCTACAGTATTTGTAGCTGCTGACTTTTAATGGTTTTAAACAGTAGTGAAATTCCTCTTTAGGTTGGTCATACACTATTAAAACTTTTGTTTGAAATTTTTCTTTTTAAGAAAGTTTATTTGATTTTCTGATTGTTAGTGAGGCCAAATCAACCACATTGATGTAAGAATAGGAAGGAGTAGCTTGGAATTTTTTTCCTGAACAAAGTACTTTCAAAAGACATGTGTAAAAGAATATGTTGCCCTAACATTTCATATTCCTGATATGTGCCTGCTGTACCATGTACTGTACTTGCATGAAAATGTATCCTGTTCTCTTTTTATTGCTTCCTTTGTGTGAATTCCCTGGTGTTCCTACAAAAAATTGACCACACTAGGTGTGAGAGCACAGCATGGTCAGTTCTCTAGCTGTGCTCAGAAATCAGTCTGCTCACCCCCAAAGTTTAGGCTTGTGCTGACCAGTCCCTCTACAACCCCCTCCCCCCCTGCACAGTCATTCATTGGGAAGATCAGTGTGCTTCAGCTTCTCCTCCCCTAGCTCTCTAAGTTCCTTATACAGCTGAGAACAGAATGTATATGGATCGCTTATATAAAAAATAAAAAAGGTATTTATGTTTTTTTTCTTTTATATGTATACACATACATTGTGCCTTTCATACTTTCAAGCCATTAAATATACTGATGGGAATCTTTCATAAAAATGCCCTTATGAATGTTTGAAAATCTTCTAGTGCATGACCAGAGCAGAGTATATTGCTGGTAACTTTGAAGCTTATTTATTTCATATTTGGGGGGGGGGGGGGGTTTAACGCATTTTATAAGTGATCTGCAAGCATTTTTGCTTGTGTACCTAGACTGGGCATGAGAGGAGAGCAGTTCCAGAGAACAGTATTTCAGGGGAAAACATGCTTGTCACACATTTAGAAGTCTGTGGGGTAGAGCTGCACAATTAATCGTTAAAAAATCGCGATCTCGATTCAACCCCCCTCACAATCTTAATCCAGCATTTCTACAATTTATACAGTGCAGAGCCGTTCTCTGCTCACTCACAGCTGTCAAAAAAAAAAAAAGCTGACAAATGTTTATTAACATTGTCAGCGCTGGGCGATAACGATAAACAAAGTATCATATGTTTTTTTTCTTAAATCAAAAGGAATGAACTTCAGTCTGTAAATGAGGGCAGTTTAACCACTTAAAGCTGAGTTCCACCCTTTTAAAAGTCAGCAGCTGCAAAAAGTGTAGCTGCTGACTTTTAATAATCAGACACTCACCTGTCCCAGGCTCCAGCGATGCTGCCGACCGCAGCGTCACTCTTCTCCCCCTCCTCCGCCCAGCGCCAGCATCACAACTGTGGGCTCCTGGCTTTGGCTTCAAAGCCGGATGTGCACTGCGCATGTGCGAGCCGTGCTGCTCCGTGAATGGCCGGTGTATCTTCTGGGACCTGTGACGTGTCCCAAAAGATCGCCGGGTGAACTTCCTTCCGGCTCCACGACGCCAGGAGAGGAAGTGAGACCTGGGACCCTGTGAAAACAGCCCCCCCCCCCAAAAAAAAATGACATGCCAAGGGGGTCACCTTTCCGTAAAGAGGAAGTTCTACTTTTGGGTGGAACTCCGCTTTAAAGACTAAACCTATTTCTGCCACTTGTTTACAAGTTAAAAATCTGTATTTTTTGCTAGAAAATTAACTTAGAATCCCCAAACATTATACATATATATTGTTTTAGCAGGGACCCTAGAGAATAAAATGGCGACTGTTGCAATATTTTATATCACACTGTATTTGCACAGCGGTCTTTCAAACGCAATTTTTTGGTAAAAAAAATTAATGAATTAAAAAAAACAAACTAAAGAGTAAAGTTAGCTCAATTTTTTTTGTATAATATGAAAGATGATGTTATGCCGCTAGAATCGTGATCTTTATTCTAAGCAAAAAAAAAACGGTGATTCTCATTTTAGCCAGAATCATGCAGCTCTGCTATGGGGCAAAAAAATATATGTAGTTCTCTGAGTGTAGGGTATCGAGTGTACAAGTGATGAGCAATGCAATGTGAACAGGCTCAACTACAAACAATGGAATTCAGCGTGTTGAGCATAGTCAGGGGTAGTGAAAAATACCATGAAATACTCCGGTTTGAATAGGGGCTTAGCAATAGACCATATTCTTATTTATGGGGCAATACAGGCTTATTTAATAAGGGAAAAGACTATGAGCAAAGTGCAGTAACCCATAACAACGCAATAATAAAATATTCTGCCCTGGTGAGATTACAGCAAACATAGCCAAGGGTGTCTAAACTTCATATCTGCTGTGATACACTTTCTTACTTGGCAGATACAAATAGGCAAATCTTTCTTCTCACCCCACAACAGATCAAAGAACATCATAGAGACACTGTGGTCTGTTCCTGCCAACACAAATGATTTCCCATAACATGCTTTTCTAGGCAGATTAAAAGGTCTGATCTACCTTTTTTCACTGTCAAACACCTGCGCAGCAACACCATCAACATCTCAGCAAACTGGCCGCTTGCCATTGACAAATCATTTTACACTCTGGCAGACGGCCTGACTTCATGATTTTAAGAGCAGTGATATATGTGATATGTGTTCTTTATTGCCCACAAGGCTCCAGTGTATTCCTTTAAATTCCATTAATGACTACTTGTATTTAATATTCATATGTTCTGATCTTTGTGATGGTCTTTTGTTTTTCTTTTTGCATCCTTATGAGCTTATTAAAAACTGAGCAAGGTTTATATACCTTCAGCAGAACTACACAGCATCTGAGTACCACAAAGCAAACACACTAATTCATTCTTAACCACTTCAGTTCCGGAAGGTTTTACCCCCTCCATGGCCAGGCCATTTTTTGCAACACGGTACTGCATTATTTTAGCTGACAATTGTGCGGTTGTGCAACATTGTACCCAAATAAAATGTAAGTCCTTTTTTTCCTCCCACAAATAGAGCTTTCTTTTGGTGGTATTTGATCACCTCTGCGGTTTTTATTTTTTGCGCTATAAACAAAAAAATAGCCAACAATTTTGAAAAAAAAAATAATATTTTTTACTTTCTGCTATAAAACATTTCCAATAAAAAAAATTGAATCTCTTCATAAATTCAGGCCAAAACGTTCTGCTACATATTTTTGGTAAAAAAAAAAAAAAGCATCTACAAACTATGGGATAGATTTAGGGACTTTTTATTTTCTTAATATTTTTTACTAGTAATGGTGGTGATCAGTGATTTTTAGCAGGACTGCTACATTGTGGCAGACAAATCTGACACTAAATGAGGTTAACATCAGTGGCAATTAAAGGGTTAATGTGTTCTGTGTGTGTGCTTTCCAACTGTGGGGAGTGTGCTTTGACTAAAGGAAAACAGAGATCCATGTCTCTGCTTAGCAGAAACAGGAGATCTCCATTTTCCTTTCTGGCAGAACAGCGGTCTTCCTTGTTTACATTTGCAGACCGCCGTTCTGCCTCTCTATGAACGATCGCCGCATTCCCGGCGCCCTTCGCGGCTGCTGATTGGCTTCTGCTGTGTCCAAACACAGCGGGAGCGGGGCTCCAGCAGCGTACGCCCAAGAACCAAAGAAGAGAATCACATACAGGTACATGATTTTGTGCTAAAGGGCCACACTGCTGCAGAACGTGTACATGGGATGGTCCTTGCTTGGTTAATATACAAAGCAAACTCCCCCATCCAACCAAGCCTTTACATTTTATTTTGTTGAGCAATCATTTTGAACATTACCCCCAGCATTTCTTGCCGTAGCCATCTTGAGTAAGGGCAGCTGATTCATGTAGCATTTACTTCCTGGAATACATCTGCACTTAGCTCAGGCATGCAGGCAGGAGGGTGTGGTTATCAGAAACCCTTCCTTCCCTCCTGGAATATATGACATAATTTGCCTAGGCCTGGAAACCTGGAAGTTACTGAAGAAATGTGAAAAAAAAAAATTTAAAAACACAAGTAAATTAGATAGAATTCCTACCCATTTACTAGCTGCATAAATATTAAAAATAATCATTGTTCAGTGAGAGTGAAGCTCCGCTTTAAGCAGTAGAATGGCCATGTCTATCGCGGGACAAAAAGTTCACACCTGCGGCACTCTCATTCAGGAAAGCATTCAAGAGGTGGCAGTATAGCCTCCTAGATACCTGCCAGTTTCTGCTCCACAGTCAGGTTGTGGAAAAACAGCTGGTAGGCATCCAGAAGATTATATTGCCATATCCCGAATGCTTTTTTTTTTAATGGCCAAATGGGGAATTTTCATCCAAGCATTTGACTTTTGTTTGCAGTGCAGCCCTATTTACTTGAAGGGGTTGCGGCGTTTGGCCACTGATCGCATCAGGGGTATAATTTTTGCTGTGACTGTGAATCGTGGACAGGATGCACATCCAGTAAAAAGACATTGCTTGCATGCAGACTAAATACAAAGAAGAAAACTGGAAGCAGTGACCGCCAAGCTCTTTCCAGAAAATACATATTTACAAAATCACTGCTTCCACGTGTTGGCAGGACACAGACTTTTCTGCTCAGGCTGTTGCTATTTGTTTTAATAGATACATTCAGCTTTGGGAACACGTTCCACCCATTTTTTGGTGCAACAAGCCCTCTGTGTGACTGTGACAGCAGTACAGGGAGAAGTTTCCTGTATCAGTTGTCACTTTTTGAAAAAAACATAGCTGTGCGGGGCTCTGCTTACACGCAGACTTACACACGCGGACCCGCCGATCGTTCCCCAGAGAGGCAGAATGACAATTTGCCTATGTAAACAAGGCAGATCACCGTTCTGACAGGGGATAACACTGTAATCTTGTCTTCCTGCTAAGCAGGAACAAGGATCTCCATGTTCCCCCAGTCAGTCCATCCCCCACAGTTAGAAAGCACCTCCTAGGGACACACTTAACCCTTTAATCGTCCCTGATGTTAACCCCTTTCCTGCCAGTGTCATTAGTAAAGTAACAGTGCATATTTTTAGCACAGATGACTGTAATAATGTCACTGGTCCCCAAAAAAGTGTCAGTTAGGTGTCCGGACTTGTCGGCCGCACAGTCGCAGTTCCACTAAAAATCGCTGATCACCGCAGTTACTAGTAAAAAAATAAATAAATAAATAAAAATGCCATTAAAATATCCTATAGTTTGTAGACCCGATAACTTTTGTGCAAACTAATCAATATATGCTTTTTGGGACTTTTTATCAAAAATATATTCGATTTTTTACAGGATGCGTTTTATAGCGGAAAGTAAAAAATATTGTTTAATTTTCTAAATTTTTGGTCGTTTATTGTTTATAGAGCAAAAAATAAAAACCACTGAGGTAATCAAATATCACCAAAAGAAAGCTCCAATTGTGGGAAAAAAGGCATCAATTTTATTTGGGTACAGAGTCGCACAACTGCGCAACTGTCAGTTAAGGTACCGCAGTGCCATATCGCAAAAATGGACTGGCCATGAAGGGGGTAAAACTTTGCAGGGCTGAAGTGGTTAAAGGAATGGTGTACGTTCAGACAAAGTGCACACTGTGACCAAACCTACCTCTCCCTTCCCCACCACAGATGCATACTTGCCTCAATCCAATGGCCATAGACACTGTCTTTGTACATCCTGGATGTGCCTGTGAATTACAGCTCCATAGATCTCTATGGGTACTGTGCACTGAGGCAGGAGGCGAAGCCAGGCGGCCCCACTGATATCTATAAGGCTCAGGTGCTGCCAGCTGGGTGAGGCTTGTGGTGCTGGAAGCAAACACCAGAGGGTGCAGCCATCAGATAGAGACAAGTACATATACAGTATCTCACAAAAGTGAGTACACCCCTCACATTTTTGTAAATATTTTATTATATCTTTTCATGTGCAACACTGAAGCAATGACACTGCTACAATGTAAAGTAGTGAGTGTACAGCTTGTATAACAGTTTAAATGTGCTATCCCCTCAAAATAACTCAACACACAGCCATTATTGTCTAAACCGCTGGCAAAACAATTTGAGTACACCCCTAAATGAAAATGTCCAAATTAGCCATTTTCTCTCCCCAGTGTCATGTGACTCATTAGTGTTACAAGGTCTCAGGTGTGAATGGGGAGCAGGTGTATTCATTTGGTGTGATTGCTCTCACTCTCATACCGGTCACTGAAAGTTCAATATGGCCCCTCATCACAAAGAACTCTAAGGATCTGGAAAAAAAGAATTGTTGCTTAACATAAAGATAGCCTAGGCTATAAGAAGATTGTCAAGACCCTGAAACGGAGCTGCAGCATGGGGGCCAAGACCATACAGCGGTTTAACAGGACAGGTTCCACTCAGAACAGGCTTCGCCATGGTTGACCAAAGAAGTTGAGTGCACGTGCTCAGCGTCATATCGAAAGGTTGTCTTTGGGAAATAGACGTATGAGTGCTGCCAGCATTGCTGCAAAGGTTGAAGGGGGGGGGGGTCAGCCTGTCAGTGCTCAGACCATACGCCACACACTGCATCAAATTTATCCGCATGGCTGTTGTTCCAGAAGGAAGCCTCTTCTAAAGGTGATGCACAAAAAGCCCGCAAACAGTTTGCTGAAGACAAGCAGATTAAGGACATGGATTGCTGGAACCATGTCCTGTGGTCTGATGAGACCAAGATTCACTTATTTGGTTCAGATGGTGTCAAGCGTGTGTGGCGGCAACCAGGTGAGGAGTACAAAGACAAGTGTGTCTTGCCTACAGTCAAGCATGGTGGTGAGAGTGTCATGGTCTGGGGCTGCATGAGTGCTGCCGGTACTGGGGAGCTACAGTTCATTGAGGGAACCATGAATGCCAACATGTACTGTGACGCACTAAAGGTGATGGACTGGCCAAGCATGTCTCCAAACCTAAACCCTATTGAGCATCTGTGGTGCATCCTCAAATGGAAGGTGGAGGAGCGCAAGGTCTCTAACATCCACCAGCTCCGTGATGTCGTCATGGAGGAGTGGAAGAGGACTCCAGTGGCAAGCTGTGAAGCTCTGGTGAACTCCATGCCAAAGTGGATTAAGGCAGTGCTGGAAAATAATTATGGTGGCCACACAAAATATTGGCACTTAGGGTCCAATTTGGACATTTTCACTTAGGGGTGTACTCACTTTTGTTGCCAGTAGTTTAGACATTAATGGCTGTGTGCTGAGTTATTTTGAGGGGACAGCAAATTTCCACTGTTATACAAGCTGTACACTTACTGCTTTACATTGTAGCAAAGTGTCATTTCTTCAGTGTTGTCACATGAAAAGATAGAATAAAATATTTACAAAAAAGTGAGGGGTGAACTCACTTTTGTGAGATACTGTATGTGACAGAAGAGGTTGGGTTAGGATAGGTTAGGGTAAAGGGGCAAAAGGGATAAGTAAACATTGGGGGGATTTACTAAAACTGGAGCGTTAAAATCTGCTTCAGCTTTGCATAGATACCAATCAGCTTTCAGGTTTTATTGTCAAAGCTTAACCACTTAACGCCTGCCTGCATTACACTGCGGACGGGAGGCCGCTGTAGGCAAAGGGACATACTGATACGCCGTGCACATGTGCGTCCCCCGGCCAGCTCCCGTTGTGATTGTACACAGCGGGAGCCTTTTAGCAAGTCCCAGCCAACGATTCACGGCTGGGACCTGCTGATCGGCTGTGTATATTCACAGCTGAGAGCTCTGTGTTGAAATTTAACACAGAGCTCTGTACACAGGAAGGGATTGGTCAGTTTCTCATTTCTGTAAAGCAAGGATGAGAAATTAAGTGATCATTTGTTAAAAGCAGCACACTTTACACATCGTTAGGCACGTATTTTACTCTGATCGCCGTAGATGTTAACTCCTTCCCAGCCAGTGTCATTAGTACAATGACAGTGTACATTTTTAGCACTGATCACTATTAGTGTCACTGGTGATGTCAGTGGCAGTTAGTCAGTTCCCCCCAACGCCTGTTAGTGTCAGATTGTCCGTCGCAATATTACAGCCCCGTTCTAAGTAGTATAAAAAAAATTAAAAATTCCAGTACATATACACCATAGTTTGTAGTTTTCATACAGACCAATTAATAAACACTTATTGGGATTTTATTTTAATCAAAAACCATGTAGCAAAATACATTTTGACCAAAATTAGATTTTTTAAAATTTTTTATTGGATATGTTTTATAGCAGAAAGAAATGTTTTTTTTTTTTTTTTTTTATTTTGTATAGGTTATTTTTTAAAATTTTTTAGATTAAA
>BLSH010479449.1:574749-619308 GCA_018402905.1 Glandirana rugosa | reverse complement strand
AATTTTTTTTTTTTTTTTTTTTCAAAATTTGCAGTCTATTTCAGTTTATGTCGCAAAAAAAACAAAAAACGCAGTGGCGATCAAATACTAACAAAAGCTCTATTTGTGTAAAAGAAATTACATAAACTTTGTTTGAGTACAGCACTGCATGGTCGCGCATTTACCATTTAAAGTAACGCAGTGCCGAATAGCAAAAAATGGCCTGGTCATATGGGGGGGGGGTAAAATCTTCTGGAGGTCAAGTGGTTGATTGAACAAGCTCAAGTTAGAAGCTGACTGGTTACCATGTAAAGTGGCACCAGATTCTGAGTGCTCCAGTTTTAGTAAATCTCCCCCAATGTCTTAATTTGCCAAGAGTAACTGAAATCCAATTGGTTGCTGCTCTTCTGCAGTTTACAAAGCTTTATAAAACAAACCTGATAAACAATAGCTAAATTAAACTATAATCTGCTTTTAACATGGTCAGGAATAATTGCAGGGCTGTGATGAAGTGCCGATCATCAAGATCAGTTCTCTCCGACGTCCCGGGTTTACCACTTAGCGTATTTTAGAACGTGTCAAAGGTTAGTCAGTAGTGACAGCAGCGCGGCAGAAGCATCTAGCTAGAGGGATGGGTGCCAAGACACGGAAAATGTTTCACTCTGCTTGGTAGAAGAATCTCTGTTCTAGATGACTGCCCCATAGCCATGAATGTGTAGCTGCAAGATGAGATGTGAGTAGACTCCTACCAGCTTCATCTGGACAGATGCCAACAGTATGTAACTAGGCCATAGAGGCAGGCAACCTATAAGGAGACCTGACACATAATGGAGAAGAGGCAATCAGAAAGTTTCTATTCCAGCAAATTATATAATGGCCATGGATAAAAACCCTGACACAGATGCATGCCAAAATAAATTCTCCGTAGGATCTGCAGCACAGATGTTATTAATATCCATTATTTATACAGCACCTACATATTATACAGCACTTTACAAGGAATTATTCACTGGGGGGGCTCAAATATCTCATAAGAGTCACACCATATGACTCAACAGAGGTAACAGGGACGAGATTTCTTTCAGCATATTACCGATAAAGTGAACCTGTAACTATGTCAAGCACTATAAAGCAAATAGACCGCACAATCTAAAAAGTATTACCGGTAATCTAAAGTTACATTGCTTGTTGCCTTTCTAGGAAATCTACCTGCAGATAAAACAAGCTCCGAACTCTAAATGGGCCTGCTGGACTCACTTCCAGACAACAGAAAATGACATTACCACATCCAATTCAACACAGGGAACTACCCCATGCACCACCCCATCTTGAACCAACCAAAGTAAAGACCCAAATTATTTCCATGTACCCACCTATGGTACGGAAATACCCCCCGGAAAAACTCTACACTCACCAATTCCAATCTGAAGTACCTACTCCTTCCAACTACCCCCTGCCCGCCCCCATGGAGGGAGGGAGAGAGAGATGGTAACCCACTAGGGTTGCCACATCATCCCTTTAATCCAGGACACACATTAATTACACAGGTTCTGTGGCTGATTAAGGTGGTAATTAAACTCACTTGGTGCCTTATCTGCATTAAATTAGCCTCAGAACATGTGTAATTCATATGTGTCCTGGATTAAAGGGATGATGTGGCAACCCTATAACCCTCCCCTCCATCCCCTTTCCCCCACCCCCTCACCTATCTCTCACCACACACCACTTGCCCCACCCCAGACCTGACTATTCTCTGAATAAACCGAATCCCTAACCACCAACAAAATTTACTATTCAGCGTTAGGACTGACTCTGCCACTAATATGCCAACCATGCTGGAAGAACTCTACATCTAGACCCCCCACCCTACTATACCGCTAAGCGTAATCAAACACACAGTTCCACCTTATACGCCCCAATGACATAACGTTTGTCCCTCGACTGGACCATTTCCAGCCTGACATCGAATGACCCACGCTTCAACCAAGGACTTCTAATGACCAGTTCTACGGCCCTCTTTACTGTTAAGCTCTCCCACCTAAGGGCGAATTCCAGGCATCATAAAAACCTACCTTGTTCTTTATACAATGTATTTTATCCTTCTGTTTTTTCTTTGATTCTACCATGTCGAAGGGCATGCCCTTCCCCGCTTAATGTCCCTAGAGGGATAGTATGCTAATCCTCCAGCAGTTTGCATCCTCTTTTCCACCAATGTTTACATTACTTGATCTGTACTATCTGATTCTGTATAAAATATGCTGTACTGTACCTACTTTCTTTACCCAAGAAAATCTTTATGGAAAAAAAAAAAGCACAAGCTCCGAAGTTGAGTATGTAAATAGTGACTTTGCCTGTTAAAGCTCGGTTCACACTTCGGTGATGAGATTTTGACACAGCTTGCAGTGTGATTAGGTAGTGCAACTTTGATTGCGTTTTGGATGTGGTTTGCATATTCTATGGGGCCAAACTGCACTGGAAATTGCACCAAAGTAGCATAGGGCCCTTTCCCAAAGTCGCAATGCAGCTGCACTGCACTGATATAAACAGACACCTTTGAAAGCAATATTATTTTCACAGTCATGCGATTCAGTGCAACCTAATAAAAACACATTAGTGAGAACCAGACCTAAGTAATGTTATCCTGTAAATCTGTAGTTCCCAATCTGTGTGAGACCAGGTCATGGTAAATTATTTCAAAAAGCTTCCATACTGCAACAGACCCCCCCCCCCCCCCCCCAATAAAATACAGTAAAATAAAATTTAGTTAAAGCGGTGTTACAGTTGTTTTTACATTTATTAAATGACAACAGCTACAAAAAGCTGCTGACTTTTAATAATCGCACTCTCCCCTGTCCCATGGTCCAGCGATGCGGCTGTCCGAAGCTTTGGATCTCTCCCTCTCCGCGTTGCCATCATTGCAAGTGTGGGCATCCGGCTGTGACAGCTTGCGGCTTCATAGCTGGGTGGTCACTGTGCATGCGCAAGTCACGCTGCGCCTTCTCAGTGGCCAGGCAATCTTCTGGTACCCGTGACGTGTCCCAGGAGATTGCAGGGAGGGAGGGAGAGAGGAGTCGGCTAGACGGCCGAGCAGAAGTGGGAGCTGGGGACCTATCAAGACTAGGTACCCCCCCCCAAAAAAAAAAAATTACATGACAAATGTGGCAAGGAGTGCTTAAAGTGGAAGTTCCACCCCCTTCAAAACCTTTCTCCAGTAATCTCTATTCCCAATACCAGCACCATGAATTTAAAGAGTTAGCTCACCTTTGCAAATAAATAAATAAATGAAAAGGTGAACTAACACTCTTCACCCCCCACTCCACTTGCCTCCATGAGTGATGAGCAGTCAGTGCCCATTAAGCCCATGTAGCGGTCTCAGGATCTAAAATAATTCACTCTTCTCCCCCTTCTTTCTGCAGTGCTTCTGGGATAGATCAGAGCGATTCTGATTGGTCAGCACTGACGCAGGAAATTGCTCTGATCTGTCCTGGAAGCACTGCATTAATACAGAAGAGAAGAGTGGGGATTTCACATCCGTACTTCAGCTGTGTGGCACTGACAGCTCATCACCCATAGAGATAAGTACAGTGGGGACTAGGGGAAGTGGGGGGAGGGGAGAAAGGGTGGTAGTTCATTTTGTCTGAAAATATTAACTTTAATTCCAAGCACCGCAGCAACTTGCAATTCAGAGCAGAATCCCCCTTCTTCCAGTGCTTTACCCCTAAACAGCACTTTGCAATACACATGATATTTACACCTCATTTATATGGGCGCTGTGGCCTGTATAACGTGAATCGTGCTTTCTATGCAGCCGTGTTCAGGCAGCCTATATAACTCAACGAGAAAGCAGCATCTGTATGGACACATCCACTGATCCTAATCTGACAGGAGTGCAGGGGTGGGTGACCTGCCAAGAATGTACGTTCAGGACTGCTCACCCACCCTTTCACACCTGTCAAATTAAAACTAGTGTCCATACAGATGCTGCGTCCCCATAGGGTTACACAGACTGCCTTCAGGCAGCTCTTGGTGGCTCCAGCCACATAAATGACTAATTCACTCTGTACGGGCCACAGCACCCATGAGAACAGGACCCTCTAACCTGCTGCTGTTTTAGGGTGCTAGCAAACCCTGCTTCCATGTAGACTACCACAAGGAGAAGTTTTACTCACTAGCATTTTGGCTCCTTCCTATCCGAAGTGCTGCTCTGCAGTGGTGACCTTCTTGCTGGGCTGCAGCTTGACAGCTGTCAGAGACATTCCAGACCCAGTGATTATTTATGCATGGCCACCTTGTATAGGTACTGACTGTCTCTCCTGCCAGACCCCCGTTTGACAGCTACTGCTGTCACAGTCTCTGCAGAGACAGGGCTGGTTTACACTTTAGCCAGCCATAGACTGTTCAAATCTTAGCTGGTTCAGCAGGAATAGGCCAAGATTCAAACCATGTATGGGAAGGCTGAATGTACCCAAGTTGATCGATCAATCAACTTGAGTACAACCAGCCTGCCGGATATTACATGGGGTTATAGCCGCTAGCAATAATCACTGTGTTCTCAATTAGTGATGGGCTTGGGCATGTTCGAAATCCCACATGCCAGATCCTGCCAGGAAGCTGATATTGCGCACGGCTAATCACAGGCAGCGAGACATTTCCCGGTCTGCAACTGCACAGATCGGGAAATGTCTCACTGCCTGTGATTAGCCGTGTGCAGTGTCGGCTTTCTGGCAGGATCGGGCAAGTGGGATTTCGAACACGCCCGAGCCCATATCTATTCTCAATGGCTCAGCAGGAGGGATTCCTCCGTCAGCATTGTCTATGTTGATGGGGGAATCAAGCAAATTTTTTTCCTGCAACCAAAGAAATTCGCTGATGAACATGTAGGAAATTTCTGGACAACTGCACACCTTTATTGGAAATTCATAAAATCCATACATGTCACAAAACCACAAGGAAATACAGGAGATCAGACCGCATGGCTTACGCGTTTCACACCATAAAATAGGAGTGCTTAATCAAAGAAATTCGCTCTGTCTATGGCCAGCCTTAGGTTGATCATACATTTATACTATTTACTTGTACAATTTTTAGTAAATTAGATTTACCAAAACCATATAATGAGGTGAAATCTAAGCACTTTCAATTTGTATGCAATCAGGCTTGTACTACATGGTTAAAAGGTAAATCTAAAGGAAATTGAACAAGAAAATGATATAATGTATGGCCAGCTTTAGTGTGACTGCCTGGTAGGTAGGTAGGCAATGGCTGAGAAGCTAGTAATATAGGAGAGAAATTATCTTGTTAAACTGATGCTCAGCCTATGAGGCTTTACAATACTGTAGTTCCTCGAATATATGCAGGCATAGCGTGTGAATATTAAGATCAAGCACATTTTCTACTACCATGCTGTCCCTTGAGATCAGTATTGGTCCCACCAATACAACGTTTTATGTTTTTTTGCAGACATAGTGAAGTCTGATATAAATGATATGAAAGCTGGGATTGCTGGCGTTCCTTTCCATGTGCGTGTTTCATAGTCAAGCTCACAATGGGCTCCCAAAAATCATGCTAATCTAAAGAGATGCCTCATTTTATACAACTTTTTTGTTTTTCTTCTACACTCTTCTTTTGCACATGTTTTCATACACTTCTCTAAAAGCAAACCTTGAATAGATATATACTGTACAATCAATCAATGGCTTTCTTCTGGCTAATTACATAGCAGTCAATATTTTGACAGGTCACATGCTGACCCCAATCACTTTTCATCTGATGACTAGTGAAGTCATTATTGCCAAAGCTGACACATTCTGCTTTGAAAATCTGAAGAGTCATAATATTGATTAACGCATTATTTCTCTTTCAAACTATAGCTAAACAATAAGTCCTAAAGGATCTTGCATGGCTAGAGGTGCAACTTGAAATGAGATCTAACATCAGAAGGGTCAGACAAAGCCACAGTTACTCTGTTCACAGAACTTCTTGAAGAACATTCTATTAAAGTTTCATCTTACAGCAACAATGATGATTTCTAGGAGTCTGTAAACTTGTAAAATACACCTGTAAAAATTCCTACATTTCATCCTTTTATTCAAGTGATCTTTTAAAGTGGTAGTAAACCCTCCTACCATTTTCAGACAAGGCAGCTGCCATCTTGGCCTCTGTTTGATCTTCAACTGCCATGATGCTGCACATGCGAACAGTTATGACACCAGCCATTTGATGGTTTGACAGTTTGGTTGAGAGTACAATGTAAGTAACCGTTACATTCCCGGTAAATGCTGGGAATGTAACAATTATTGAATCAGTTGATTCGATGGATTTAGTTCAGCTTTAAAACACAGATGAGCACAGGATGTATTAGGGCTATCAACTCTCACCTATAGAGTTGGGAGACCACTATTCACATTTTAGACCGAGCTCTAAAGTGTATGTAAACCCTAACAAGAAACTTTACTTATTTGGTCTCTTTTGGTCTGCTAAATATAGAATTGAAAGTATTTTTGTTATATCTGTATAAGTGCAAAAAAAAAAAAGTAAAAATCTGGCCTGGAATCTGGTGAACAGATATATTCCTGTGCTGCTGTCATAACAGTTCCATAGCTCCTAATTATCTCGGAGGACTACAGAACCATTCCATTTCCAACTACATAAGAGAAAAGAAAAAAGGCTTCTGTAGTTCTGCCCTAGGCTGACAACGAGGGCCGTGGATAAGGGGATACCACCAGTCCTCTTGTACAGGCGCTGGGTGAATTGGATTGGGGGGGCAATTACTGGAACCAATCCCTTGTATGGCTCGCTCTTCAGTAGCTGTAAGCTGGTTTCTTCTCTCCCTCTCGCTGGCTTTCAGATAAAAGTGTATACAGAGGTTTTCAGTTCCAGTATTTGACCCCCCAGTACCCATCAACCTTCCTGTGCACCATACATTTCCCCCTGCTGCCTAGGCCCCCCCCCCTATGTGCCCCCCACAGAGCTGTCGGCTTCCCTTCTCTCCTTCCCACCAGCAGCTGCAGGCACACAATATGATCCTTCAGGATGGAGAGTGTGGGAAGGAAGGGTCCAGTAAATAGATCACATTTACCAGCACCTTCCTTTCCTCACTGAAGACAATGAGTGATCAATTCCAATCACCCACTGTGTTTATTCATAACTTAAGCATTGTGAATGTTTGTTTTGGGGTTTTTTTTGTGGGGGGGGGGGGGGGGCTCTCAGGTTGGCTGTATGGGGCCCTGTGGTTTTTAATAGCAGCCCTGGTGACAAAGCTGCTTTTCTAAAAATATGTATAGTGAGTAAGCATTGTTACGCTTTAACACATATGCATTACTAGCAGATGTTCTAGGTGAAAATAAAAGAAAAAAGCTTGAGAATAAAATAAAATGAATGCACCCACCCACGTGTAAATTGTAATAAGGAAATGCCTTAATTATTCCTGCTGCTTATGAACCGAAAATGGGACAAACCCATATCATCAAACTGATGACTCTATATATCGGTGTTAAAAAAGGTTATCTGCTTTAGTACATAGATAGAATTGCATTAAACATCACAAACCTAGATCACAAAGGCATCTTGAAAACTAGGTTCTTCAACTATATCATTCCACTCATGTGCCAGCAAAACTTGTCAGATGCCAAATAAGCTGTGATAAATGTCATGTACTGGTTCCAACTCAAATTACTATTTATCCAAACATGATTTTCCCAACCAGATTTACCACAAAGCCTTGTACTTCTACACCTGATGCCTTCAGTTTTCATCACTGTTCTTGCTCACTTGACAACCCAGACACCATCTGAATTTCAACAGTGATGCTTGAATCTGATCCATCCCTTTACAAATATTTTAGGACCACAAATGTGAAAATTAAGTCCTAAGAGAAAAAAAAAAACCTTTAAAACAGGGGTAGGCAGCCTTTGATAGGTGGAGATCTACCCAAACAACATTAAAGAGATCAAAGATCACCTGCAACATTTTTAAGTTAACTAGCAAGGCCTAACTAAATAGCAAAGAGTATTTAGAAAAATAAAACAAATGTCACTGTAAACAATAAAAATTTAGCCTACAGTAAAGTGGACAGCGTCAGTCAGTAGAGCAGTGGACAATAATGCCTAATACACATGGGTCGACGATCGCATACAACAGGTCGTACTAACGACCGTTGTATGCTAAATCGACCGCTAGTACGCGTGATTAGAACAGCCTACGTATGACGGTCGTACAACAGGGGTTGTATGAGCAAACTAGAAAACTTTGGTAGTACCAACAAGTGGTCATAAGACCGTTATATTGTGTGTACAGAGAAGTTGGTCCAACAAGTTGTATTGTGCAAAACACGCATGCTCAGAAGTCAGAAACGGCCAGATACTAATTACATGCACCTGAACTTTCTCTTTATACGTTCATAACACATCACTATGTTCAGCTTGGTCGTACGATCGTGTAGTGCATGTCAGTATGCTAGATACAACAGCCAACATACGATTAGGACCGTTCGGTTGTACGACAGTGGAACCGTGTGTACGAGGCTTAAGAGAGAGGAAGCTGGCTTGCTGCAGAAGGAAAATACAGGAGATTTCTTCCAGTAAATGCTGCCACTGCTCCTGTCCAGGTTCCAGGGGATGGCACTGAAGGATTGCCTTGTACCCATTGCCTGCCCGTGATCGACAGGTTTCCGAACCCCTTGGTCGCTGTGCAAGATTGCATGGCATTTGCAGAGTAGCCTCATTCACCTGAATGGGTCATGCTTGGTGGTTGCTACACCAGCCAAGCGTGACAGGGCATACAATTCCAGCTGTAGCCATGACATATGTACACCCCTGGCCATGGCAGCTAATCGGGGTGCAGTTGAGGTAGGTGGTGAAAACACAGCTCAATAATGGAGTATTACCACTCCCAAACTGCAAATGTAAAAAGCCCTTACTGCCCTGAGCACCCTAAAATAGTAACCCAAAGTTTACAGATCTTTAGATGTTATTATGCCCAGCTCAACCTGGCCTGAATAAGTTAATGCAGAAGAGTCAAAATTAGTATATCACACAGTTCTTATCTGTCGTGCAGCCGCTGCTGACACTGCTCTGGATGACACAAGCAGGGATAAGGCCTCATACACACGGGCGTTTTATAATAAATAAGCAAAACGCCAGGTCCGACGTTTTTTTAAAAAATCTGCGTTTTTTGCGGCGTTTTGCATCGGCGTTAGCGAGCGTTAGTGAGCGTCGGCGTCAATAGGCGTTTTTAAAAAAAAAAATCAGTCCTCTGCTATTTTTCAACCTAAAAACGCCGGCGTCAAAAAACGCTTGTTAACGCCGGTACATCGTTAGCGGGCGTTAGCAAGCGTTAGTGAGCGTTTTGCCGATTGGCGTCAAAAAACGCCAAAACGCTACAGCTACAGAACACGATGGTCCCGCGTTCTAAAAACAGCTCACTAACGCCGACGCCCTCTACTGCTCACTAACATCGGCGTTTTTAGAAGGCCATTGAATAACATGGAGAGCTGCAAAAAACGCCTACAAACGCCGGCGAGCAAAACGCCCATGTGTATGAGGCCTAAGAGGTGGAGTGTTATTGAGATCACCTCGCCTTATACCACAGATGGAACTATAGAGGAGGTAGATGTGGCCATCTACTCCCTCTACCTACTCAGCTGCAAATGACAAGAAGTCGTCCCACTACCCATATACAGGTGCATCTCATAAAACTAGAATATCATCAAAAAGTTAATTTATTTCAGTAATTCAATTGAAAAGGTGAACCTATTTTATATACAGTATCTCACAAAAGTGAGTACACCCCACACACACATTTTAGTAAATATTCTATTATATCTTTTCATGTGACAACACTGAAGAATTTACACTTTGCTACAATGTAAAGTAGTGAGTGTACAGCTTGTACAACAGTGTAGATTTGCTGTCCCCTCAAAATAACTCAACACACAGCCATTAATGTCTAAACTGGAGCAACAAAAGTGAGTACATCCCTAAGTGAAAAGATCCAAATTGGGCGCAAAGTGTCAATATTTTGTGTGGCCATTTTTTTTATTTTCCAGCACTGCCTTAACCCTCTTGGGTATGGAGTTCACCAGAGCTTCACAGGTTGCCACTGGATTTCTCTTCCACTGCTCCAAGACAACATCACAGAGCTGGTGGATGTTAGAGACCTTGCGCTCCTCTGCCTTCCATTTGAGAATGTCCCACAGATGCTAGGATTTAGGTCTGGAGTCATGTTTGGCCAGTCCATCACCTTTACGCTCAGCTTCTTTAGCAAGGCAGTGGTCATCTTGGAGGAGTATTTGGGGTTATGTTGGAATACTGCCTTGCGGCCCAGTCTCCGAATGGAAGGCGATCATGCTCTGCTTCGGTATGTCATAGTACATATTGGCATTCATGATTCCCTCAATGAACTGTAGCTCCCCAGTGCCGGCAGCACTCATGCAGCCCCAGACCATGACACTCCCACCACCATGCTTGACTATAGGCAAGACATACTTGTCTTTGTACTGCTCACCTAGTTGCCAGCACACACGCTTGACACCATCTGAACCACATAAGTTTATCTTGGTGTCGACAGACCACAGGACACGGTTCCATTAATCCATGTCCTTAGTCTGCTTGTCTTCAGCAAACTGTTTGTGGGCTTTCTTGTGCATCATCTTTAGAAGAGGTTTCCTTCTGGGACAACAGCCATGCAGGCCAATTTGATGCAGTTTGCGGCATATGGTCTGAGCACTGACAGGCTGACCCCCCCACCTCTTCAACCTCTGCAGCAATGCTGGCAGCACTCATACGTCTATTTCCCAAAGACAACCTCTGGATAGGATGCCGAGCATGTGCACTCAACTTCTTTGGTTGACCATGGCGAGGTCTGTTCTGAGTGGAACCTGTCCTGTTAAACCACAGTATGGTCTTGGCCACCGAGCTGCAGCTCAGTTTCAGGGTCTTGGCAATCTTCTTATAGTCTAGGCCATCTTTATGTAGAGCAACAATTCTTTTTTTTTAGATCCTCCGAGAGTTCTTTTCTCTGAGGTGCCATGTTGAACTTCCAGTGACCAGTATGGGAGAGTAAGGGAGATAACACCAAATTTAACACTCCTGCTCCCCATTCACACCTGAGACCTTGTAACACTAAGGAGTCACATGACATTGGGGAGGGAAAATGGCTACTTGGGTGCAATTTGGCCATTTTCACTCATGAATACTCACTTTTGTTTCCAGCGGCTTAGACATTAATGGCTGTGTGTTGAGTTATTTTGAGGGGACAGCAAACTGACACTGTTATACAAGCTGTACACTCACTACATTACATTGTAGCAAAGTGTCATTTCTTCAGTGTTGTCACATGAAAATATATAATTAAATATTTACAAAAATGTGAGGGGTATACTGTAGATGCATTACACACAGAGGGAGTTTAGGCTCGGTTCACACAGGTGTGATGCGGAAAACCATGCAAATTTAGTGCGGGTCCCGCATCTGAATTGCCGGCGGTTCACACTGACCTCTGCGAACCGCTGCGGGTGTCAATACAGAGTTAATGACACCCCCAGATCGTTTCGCAGATCCCAGTGCTAACTGTGAATTCGGACAGTAATCGTGAGTGTGAACGCCCATGCGATCCGGTACTGGTGAGGACCAAGAAAAGGGCCCTGCACGATTCTGGTCTGAATGCAATGCGAATTCAGCCATACAACCTGCATTGCACAGACATTGCATGTCACAGCAATGCAGTGCAAATCACAAGCGATGTCTGACATTGCTACAGTGTGAACCGTTACTTCGTTACTAAAGCTAGAGTGCGCAAAATAAGTCACACTTCTGTAGAGAAACCAAACAGCTTCTAACCTCAGCTTGTTCAATTAAGCTTTGGCAATAAAACCTGAAAGCCAATTGGTTTCTATGCAGAAATGTGACTGATTTTGCACTCTCCAGCTTTAGTAAATAAACCCCAATTTGATATATTTAGAGCATTTCTTTCTTTTAATTTGGATGATTATGGCTTACAGCTAGTAAAAAACCCAAAATTCAGTATCTAAGAAAATTAGATTATTACAGAAGACCAATAATAAAAGGATTTTTAATACAGAAATGTTGGCTTACTGAAAAGTATGTCCATGAACAGTATAGAATGCACTCAATACGTTGGAGCTCCTTTTGCATGAATTACTGCATCATTGTGGCGTGGCATGGAGGCGATCAGCCTGTGGCATTGCTGAGGTGTTATGGAAGCCCAGGTTTCTTTGATCTATTTTTGTATTTTGTTTTGCATTGTTGGGTCTGGTGTCTCATCTTTCTCTCGACAATACCCCACAGATTCTCTATGAGGTTTAGGTCAGACGAGTTTGTTGGCCAATCAAGCACAGTGATACCATGATCATTAAACCAGGTATTGGTACTTTTGACAGTGTGTGCAGGTGCCAAGTCCTGCTGGAAAATTAAATCAGCATCTCCATAAAGCTGGTCAACAGAGGGAAGCATGAAGTGCTCTAGAATTTCCAGGTAGAGGGCTGCGCTGACTTTGGACTTGATAAAACACAGTGGACCAACGCCAGCAGATGACATGGCTCCCCAAATCATCACATACTGTGAAAAATTTTGCATTTCATTTGGAAATCAAGGTCCCAGAGTCTGGAGGAAGAGTGGAGTGATCCAGTGTGAAGTTTCCACAGTCAGTGACGATTTGGGGAGCCATGTCATCTGAATGAATTGAATTACTGAAATAAATGAACCTTTTGATGATATTTTAATTTTATGAGCTGCACCTGTAGGACTGCACTGTGTTTGATGCTATAGGGTCAGTGGGCCGGCGAACGAAGGGCGCGATTTATCAGTCACCTGGCCACGATCAACTGGTAGATCAAGATCAAGGTCAAAAAGGTTGTTGACCCCCCCCCGCTTTAAAATTTTGGGTCCTCGAAAATAACTAAGTGTATATCAGGACAAGGTTAAAAAACAAAATGACAAAAAAAAAAAAAAAAAAAAACATATGCAGTACATCTCTGCAATACATGCACAAGTCCAATGTTTTATCCCTTTAAAGCAGGGGTCCTCAAACTATGGCCCTCCAGTTGTTCAGGAACTACAATTCCCATCATGCCTAGTTATGTCTTTGAATGTCAGAGTTTTACAATGCCTCATGGGATGTGTAGTTCCGCAACAGCTGGAGGGCCGTAGTTTGAGGATGCCTGCTTTAAAGGCTCTGGAAGCACAGAAAAATACCGGTCAATCCTGAGAGAGAAGAACTTAACGCCCAATTTCCTGTTGTGGGCTGACAACACAGTGTTTTTGTACACTGAAATCTAATGGAGTGGTGTAAGACCTGCCCATTTGGCTCTTTCTGAACTACAAAATACTGCTTATTCTCCTCATCACATAGGAGGTAAGGGTTGGCCTGATACAGCACCGATGTCCCTTCCTGTTCATGGGACTTCCTGGTTCTGGTACTTCCTGCTCCCAGTGCATTCCACCACAGCACAGCCTCCATCTGCTCATCGGCATATGCACCCCCAGCAAGACCACAGCCCTGGGCCCGGACTTCTTATGATGTGCTTGTTTTTATTCACACCTGTGAGTATGCATTTAGCTTTTTTTTAATAAATTCCTTGATGGCATACTGCACTTAGGTCTGGCGCTCCCGTCTTCCCCCCTTCGGAAAGGGTTTGTAGTCCAAGGGAAAACCGAAAAGGCCGATTAGACGCCTTAAGATAGCAGAAGCAGATTTTCTGATAGAATCAAAAGGTATTTTCTGCACATATCAAACAGATATCAAAATACTTTCAATGTTATAGTTAACAGATGAAAAGGGAAAAAAATAAGAGTAAAGTCAATTACTAGGGTTTACTATAACTCAATGGTTGACTCTGGCCGTTATTATCAGTTTCTTCAGACTCTGGTGAAGAGTCGTTTCACTGCCAGCCTGTTCTAGGAAAGATCATTAGCAAACATTAGACATCAAACTCTTACTGGTATAGGAAAGATAATTGATCATAATATAGACACACTTCTTCTGGAGGAGTCTGAATGGCAATACCACAAGCATAAATAGACTATAATTCATAATTAATTCATTTAGGTTAGCGGCAAAATACAAAGACCAATGATGTATGGATGCAAATGGTTCTTTTAAGAAGACCCACAATGAAAATTACTGTTTAAGAAAGTGTGGTATCGCATACAGAATGTAAATGATAAACTCTAC
Source organism: Glandirana rugosa (assembly GCA_018402905.1). Taxonomy (NCBI): domain Eukaryota; kingdom Metazoa; phylum Chordata; class Amphibia; order Anura; family Ranidae; genus Glandirana; species Glandirana rugosa. Next base: position 605,139 of record BLSH010479449.1, on the reverse strand, counting down.
CAGCGTGTTCAATGAGCCAAGTACTGCTATTTTTGAGATAATGGTTGCGACTATTTCAGCTCATGGTTAAAATAAATTCAATGTGTAAGGAGGCAGTCTGAAAGTGGTGTGACAAAGAATAGAAATTCTGTGTATGTGTTGCATTTGCTCAATTAACTAGGGTTAGTTTTAGACATGGTCATCTAGGGCACCATGCAGGAGTGCATTCTCATAGGATTTCACACTTACCAAGAGGCAGCGCAGAGGCATAGTGACAGTACTAGAGCCTACATATAGAAGTCCGAAACTAGAGCATGAGGTTAGAATTTTTCCACTTTTTCATTTTAATCCTTTGGGCATATATACCATTGTTATGCAGCAGCCCTCCTCTGTAACTCTAAACTGGTAACCTGTTAAAAATTTTAAAGCGTCGCCTACGAAGATTTTTTAAGTAGCTTGTCGCCATTCGACGAGTGTGCGCAATTTTAAAGCAAGACATGTTGGGTAACAAAAAATTGGGCTAACTTTACGGTTTTCTTATTTTTTTCATTTAAAAAAGTGTTTGTTTTTTTTCCCAAAAAAACGTGTTTGTAAGACCGCCGGGCAAATACGTTGTGACAAAGTATTGCAACAATCTCCATTTTATTCTCTAGGGTCTCTGCTAATAATGTTTGGGGGCTTCAAGTAATTTTCTTTCATTACCATGGGGTTATACTGCCCCCTACAGGAGTAGGAAACTAGACAGAAAAAAGACTTGGCTATGCCTATGGGCAGTCCTAGGTGGTATACACACCCCTATCTGCTATAGACCTTCAGTTTAGTAACAAGCAGTGTCAGAAGTATTAAAAACACCCTTAGAGGGGTGGGTGCTGTGTCTGTCAATGAACTCAGAGAAATGGATTTTACGGTAAGTCAAAAATCCCATTTTCTCTTTTGTTCAAAGACAGACACGTAGTCATTACCATAGGGATGTTCCAAAGCAGTGCCAAGCATGAGGGGTGGGATGACGAAAAATCCCAAGGCTAAACACAAGAGCCAATCAGGTAACAGGAGCTCAACACAGAACTGGAGCCCAGACTGAACAATACACCCTCAAGAGGGATAGACCCTCTAAACAGCAGCCTGCAAAACCTTGCAGCCAAAAGAAGAATCCGCACATGACAGCACATCCACTTCATAGAGTGTTGTGAAAGTGTATACAGACGACCAAGTGGCCGCTCCCAGGAAAAATTGTGCAACTGGTGCCTGATAAAAGTCCCAGGAAACACCAAATCGCCCGAGTAGAGTGCGCCGTAACAAGGAAAAGGAAGAACCTGACCCCTTACAGAATAGATCAGAGGCAACATCAGTCTGATCCATCCAGAAACGGTCACAAACTAAGCAGACAGCCCCTTTCCTGGCCTGTCTGCGATCACCAACAGTGAGTCTGACCTTCGAAAAGATTCAGTGGCTGTCAAATACACCCGAATCACCTGAACCACATCCAGAACATGGAAGGCAAATTCCTTATGATATGATATGTTGACCAGGGATACAGAGAAGGTAACACAAGGTCCTTATACAAAAGGAAATCAGGGTCAGAGTTCTGCAGCTAGGCAGACCAGATATTGTTGCTATACCTGAAAACTGAGCCAAAACCACATAATATCTTAAAAAGGTGAGATTTATTAACAGTGCACAGCAATAAACAAACAGATCAAACAGTGAACATAAACAAAACCCCAGCAAACAAGAACCAAAACCCCACTGACAAAAACACTAACACCTACACTGCAGACTAATGCCAACTCTGTACAAAAGGTAGGGGATAAGGGTACAGGATATACAGGGAATCAAACTGGATACAAGGCAGGGCAGGACAAGAGCAAGGCAGAGAGGTACAGGCTGAAGCAGGATCTCTGGCAGCAGTAAGGCAAACTGAATCATGATGCCCTGAGGGAAGTGGCCTTAAATAGCCACTTCCCAGCTGAAACGGGGCATGGCCGACTGCTGGCTTTTGGGAGACACCTGCTGGTGGACACTGGAACTGCAGCAGACAGCCCAGCGCCGTACAGTGCCCCCAGCAGGTGAGCTCCATCCTAACACAGAGGAAGCAACAGCAGACAAGGCAAAGAACCCCGAATCCTTTCGGAACCCCTGGTATGGTGTACGATAAGATAATACCACCAGTTCTGACACTGTTCTAGTATATACCATCAGGCCCAAGATGAAACACAGCAAACAACCCCTGGAGTTTGTCCAGTGGTAGTAACACTCTGGCCAGAGCTGGAGCCCAGTCAGGCCCAGATAATCCAATGTTCTGAAAAAAGCCAGAACAGACTTCAGGTAGTATAGAAACCCACTGAAATCTGTCAAGGTCCGTATATGAGCTACTTCGCACCTCAGGGTAGTCGAGGACTCCGCTCGCAGAAAAAGATCATCCAGGTAGCCCATGCCCTCCATCTTTTGGACCGTAAACAGGTTTGAATAAAACCCCTGAAACTGTTCCGACACAGGAACCGGGACATACACAACCTGAAGTAACAGGGCTCGTACAAACTGCAGAGACCTGCAAATGGTCCCCTGACAGACGCACATGGCAAGGAAAAAACCTGTTTGGGGATCAAGGCCGTAACACTATCATGTAACCGGACAAGATTAAGACGTCCCCCCACTCCAGACCCCCACTCCTCCGCCACAGTCACAGCTGCATCCCCCATATTTAAAGTTTTCTGCACAAATGTAAAAACGCAACAACCAGTGCCTTGTCGTGCGCCGCTTCAGTCGTGAAGGAATCATCCTCACTACTTGACAGAACAGGGAGCACGGTCACCAACCCGCAAGGGATGCCGACCTAGGCCCTTCACAGGAGACGTCGACAGAGGCCCTGCACAGGGGACGCCACTGAGGGCCCCTCACAGGCGACGCCTATCGAGGCCACACAGGGAGCGCCACTAAGGCCCCTCACAGGGGCACAGGCCGAGGCCCCTCACAGGGACACAGGCCGAGGCCCCTCACAGGGGCACAGGCCGAGGCCCCTCACAGGGGCACAGGCCGAGGCCCCTCACAGGGGCACAGGCCGAGGCCCCTCACAGGGGGCGCCGGCCAAGGCCTTGCACAGGGTCGCCGCTGAGGCCCCTCACAGTGGATGCCTATCGAGGCCTTCCACAGGGGGCGCCACTATGGCCCCTCACAGGGAGCACTGGCTGAGGCTCTGCACAGGGGATGCCGCTGAGGCTCCTCACAGGAGGCACAGGCTGAGGGCCCTCACAGGGGGCGCCGACCAAGGCCCCTCATAGGGGTGCGCCAACCAAGGCCCCTCAGAGGGGGCCCCCTCTGGAAGGAGGCAACTGTGAGGCCTAGTAGGCCGCAAAAGCTGCGGCCTAAGTTTTCAGCCACCTGCGGCAAGCGCATGGCCCGCGGGTGGACCGGGCTGATCCGAACCACGGAACAGAGGGCGGACCCTCTGAAACAGAAAGCAGTGACCTCTGCCGCCCGCCCTAGGATTGTCCACCCAGCCCCCAGTCGGTAGGCCGCAGAGCCGTGGCCCAAGTTACGGGTGGCCCTGATCGCGGAGTCTGGTCACTCGCCCCCTAGACCCAACCAGTCAGTAGGTGGGCCCAAGGGATACCCCCCACCCCAGTACCAACCCCAAGGGTGGAAAAGGGGGGACAGGGTGTCCAAAAAGGCACCTAGGCCAGAAGCCTGGGCCTCACCCAGGAAGGGGGGGGGAGAACCCCGGAGGGACCGACCACCCCAGGGAGTACCCGCGCCCCACATCCTGTCCAGGGAAGGAGAGTTGGGGGCCCCCTACTCAAGGATCCAGCGACAGCATGCAGGTAAAGCTCCCAGACAGATCCTCCTCACCACCGAAGTGGCGGGCTGTCAGCCATGCAACGCAAGCCTAGACCCGGCAGTATTCGACCTCGCGAGACGTTTAATTTGCAGGGCCAGCCACTGTCTAGTGGGGCTATGTTGCGGCCGACCTAGCGCGTAGCTGCGGTCTGTGCGCACTCGCTGGCCAGACCACTGGGTACTTAATGACCAGCCAGTCACCCAGCCATTGATTGTAGATCTCACCGGAACAAAATCCAGGAAAAAAGAAAATAAACAAAAAATTGCCAGGACTAGAGATCCCAGCAGGGAACTAGGTCCTTACTCCTGTCTAGGCAGAAAAAAAACTGAAGGCCTATAGCAGAGAGGGGGGTGTATACCACCTAGGACTGCCCATAGGCGTAGCCAAGTTTTTTTTCTGCCTAGTGTCCTACTCCTGTAGGGGGCGGTAAAAATAGTAATGACTAAGGAAGTGCTGTGTCTGTCAATGAATGAAAGAAATACTGATTTTAACTTGTAAACAAAATGTCAGAAATAGGCTTGGTCCTTAAATGGTCCGTTCAAGCACTTGACTGGCCTAGGGCCATCACATGATGTAGGTTATATATTAACGCACACCCAAATGTAGCAGGTATTTCCTTTGACTTCGAATCAGGACTTCGAGTGTACAGCGCAATGGCTCTCATTGTTGGGAGTACCATCCCTGGGCCTGGAGGCCCTAAACCCAAAAGCCTCTCTACAAGATGGCATGCATATTTACCTAAATTTATTTGTTTTTTTTTTTTAATTTTCTTATTGGATATGTTTTATAGCAAAAAGTAAAAATTTGTTTTTTGTTTTTTTAAATTAAAGAAATCTCAATTTGTGGGAACAAAGGGACATACATTATTATAATATGCTAATTTCTAAACAATGACACCACAAAGCTCCTAATTCACTCCCTGGTCATCTCTTGCCTCGACTACTGCAACTCCCTTCTCATTGGCTTACCGTTACATAAGCTATCCCCCCTTCAGTCCATCATGAACGCTGCTGCCAGAATCATGCCCCTTACCAACCGCTCCGTGTCCGTTACTCCTGTCTGTCAATCCCTCAATTGGCTTCCGCTCACCCATCACTAACCTAGTCTCAAAATGCCTCCTCCCAAGACCTCCTGCTCTCTAGCTCCCTCATCACCACCTCCCATTCTCACCACCAGGACTTTTCCAGAGCCTCTCCCATCCTATGGAACTCATGACCCCAATCTGTCCGATTATCTTCTACTCTGTTAGCTTTTAGACGATCCCTGAAAACCCTCCTCTTTAGAGAAGCCTATCCTACCCACACCTAACAACCGTAGGTTTATTTTCTTCATCAGCTCATCCCCCAGAGTTATTACCTTTTGTATCACTTTACCCTCCCTCCTAGATTGTAAGCCCCAACAAGCAGGGCTCTCCGATTCCTCCTCTATTGAATTGTTTTGTAATTGTACTGTCTGCCATCATGTTGTAAAGTGATCCGAAAAACTGTTGGCGCTATATAAATCCTGTATAATAATAAAATAATAATGTGTAGGAAGAACTTGGAAAACTGCTGTAAACAGACCCTTCCACTGGTGGTTGTTGTGGCACAGGAAAACGATTAGGACTTTAGGGAATCTGCAATCCAAGAGTGGTAAAGATTAAAGTGTACAGAAAACCCGAACAACTTCTCCTTTTTGCAAAAAAGCATCTTTTAAGCCTGACGCCAATGTAAAAACCCATTTACATCCTCACACAGAGCAGAACTATACTTCGTTTTACCTTGAAACCTGTCAAAATACTACAACGCACAGATGTGATCAATGATGCCAGAATGCTCCTCTCAAGCAGACCTTGAGTCTTCAGTGGAGCTTAAAGTGTATGTCAGGACATAAAAGACATATGTAGTACATCTCTGCAATGTATGTAACATTGGGTATAGGATTGTGTATATCTATTTATTTTATTTCTATTGGTTGAACAAAATCTAATTTTTCAATCTAACCACCCAACTATGCATGCACATTTTCCAATGTTTCGTCTCTTTAACCACTTCCGGACCGCCGTATGTCGTTTGACGGCGGCAGTTTGAAGTGGAATACCGTTGTTATGGTAGCAGATAGCTACCATAACCCCGGTATCTATTTTTTCAGCAGGCGATTCCCTGCAAGATAAAAGTGGTCTTAGCAGCGGATTCGCCACGAGATCACTTTTATCAGCGGCGGGAGAGGTGCCCCCTCCCCCCTCTTTTTTTTTTTTTTTTGCATTTCAGTGTAAATATGAGATCTGAGGTCTTTTTGACCCCGGATCTCATATTTTGGAGGTCCTGGCATGCTTTTTTCTATTACAAGGAATGTTTACATTTCTTGTAATAGGAAAAAAAGTGATCACAATTTTTTTTTTAAAAAAGAAAGGTGTAAAAATAAAAATTAAAAAGTAAAATAAATAGTTTGAAATGCCTTATTCTATTATTTGACACACCCAAGTGCATCCTTAATCGTATCTCGTATTTGGGTTTTTAAGGATCCTCCTTGACATCAGTTAGAACTATTGTTTACAAAATGCATTTATGCTCCTGGGTTAAAGTTGCTTTTCTTCTCGGGCACAGCTTAGTCCCCATTGGGGTGCCCCCCATATTGGTTCTGATAGGAGCTAGACCTCTTTCCCAAAAGATGTCCATAGGGAGTGTACAACGATGCTGTATTCACCATATGAGGTATCATAACCTACGTGTCTATTGTTAACACCTGTCATTTGATTTGTAATATGTGTAAGTATCAATAAAAATCTTAAACTGAAAAAAAAAAAAAAAAAAAAAAGTAAAATAAATAATTAAAAAAAAAAAAAAAAATTTAAAGCGCACCGTCCTTGCAAGCTTGCGCGCAGAAGCGACCGCATACGTAAGTCCCGCCCACATATGAAAACGGTGTGAAAACCACACATGTGAGGTATCGCCGCGATCGTTAGAGCGAGAGCAATAATTCTAGCCATAGACCTCCTCTGTAACTCAAAAATGCTAACCTGTAGAATTTTTTAAACGTTGCCAATGGAGATTTTTATGTTGCAAAGTTTGTCGCCATTCCGCGAGCGGACGCAATTTTGAAGCAATGTTGGGTATCATTTTACTCGGCATAACATTCTCTTTCACAATATGGAAAAAAATTGACCTAACTTTACTGTTGTCTTATTTTTTAACTAAAAAAACTGAATTAAAAAAAAAAACGCGCTTGTAAGACCGCTGCGCAAATACGGTGTGACAAAGTTTTGCAATGGCCGCCATTTTATTCTCTAGTGTGTTAGAAAAAAAAAATATAATGTTTGGGGGTTTTAAGTAATTTTATAGCAAAAAAACCTGATTTTAACTGATAACCAGCGAACTCCAAAAAGAGGCTCGGTCTTAAAGTGGTTACAGTGGTTGTAAAGTCAGAAGGTTTTTTTTAATCTTAATGCATTCTTTGCTTTAAGATAAAAAGCCTTCTGTGTGCAGCAGCCCCCCTAACACTTACTTGAGATTCCTCTCTGTCCAGCGATGTCCACGAGTCTCTCAGCCATCCGAGATTCTCCCTCCTGATGGGCTGAGACGCCATTTGCTCCCGCTGCTGTCAAAGTCAGCTAGCCAATCAGGAGAGAGAGGGGGAGGGGCGGATCAGGGCTCCGTGTCTGAATGGATACAGGGAGCTGTGACTCTGCTCAGGTGCCCCCATAGCAAGCTGTTTTTCTGTGGGAGCACTGAACAGGAGAGAGAGGCCAGGATCGCAGAAGAGGGACCAGAAATGAGGAGGGTCCGGGCTGCTCTGTGCAAATCCACTGCAACAGAGGTGGTAAGAATTACATGTTTGCTATTTTTATAGGGAAAAAAACGAGACTTTACAATCACTTTTAAAAAAAACACTGCAAGTACAGAAAAGTATATGTTGATTTAACAGCCACCTTCCCAATTGAGCTGCTAAACAGAGTGACTCTACTGAGCGGAAATCCCAAGCAATGTGATCAGCCCTGTGCAGTTCTCCTCTTAAGGTGGTTCTAAAGGCAGAAGTTGTTATTTTTACCTTAATGCATTCAATGCATTAAGGAAAAAACCTTCTACAAGCAGGTCCCACCCAGCACCCCCTTATACTTACCTGAGCCCGATCTCGATCCAGTTATGTGCCAAAGAGCAGAGGCTCTCTCTCTCTCCTAATTGGCTCAGGCACAGCAGTGGGAGCCATTGGCTTCTGCTGCTGTCAATTACAGCCAGTGAGGAGGAAGCAGGGGGTGGGGTCGAGCCGCACTCCATGTATTGTGGGGAGCGAGCATGCGCCAGTGCCCCCACAGCAAGCAAGGAGGGAGCTGGGAGCACTGGTGGGGACCCCAGAAGAGCAGGATCAGAGCATCTCTTCAAACTTTTCTTACAGTAAAAGTTTTTTTTTTCCGTCTTGTCACACAAAGCTAAAAACATGCTTTTTAAAAGCGGTTTACTATAAAAGCTCAGTTGATAATCAGCTTGACAAATTATCCTGGACAGCATAAGCACTGGAAGCACAGCCTGTGTGCCAACACCACAAACATAGCCACAGAGAGGCATTTACAAATCATCCTGGATAAAGATCTCTATAATGAAAGTGGAATCATGGGCATTAAACTGTCATATGTATGGCATATATAAGTGAAGTCTGTCACTAGCTAATGCAGCAGTTTTTATTTTTTTCTGTCCTTTGGGTAACCGCTTCATTATCTGTTGATCCTGCCAGTAGATTCATTATCGTTCTACTACCGTTAATACTGTTGGTTCTGCAGTGAAAGGGCACAGCAGCCTTATCCTTCAGTGGACCAGGTAGTTTTAGATAGACAACGGATCACTCACCGCTTCATGATATGAATGGACACCAGATCAGCTGTGTGTATCCCAATACAGGTGCAGGCTGATGAGTGCAGGTAGACAATTGAAATAATGAAGGCTGGAAAGCCGCACACTAGATCCAATCCTGTAATCAGGGGCGTAACGATAGGGGTTGCAGGGGGTGCAATTGCAACCGGGCCCCTTGGTCCAGGGGGCCCATGTGCCTCCCTTGTACACCTGAATAGGAGGGATGGCGGGGGTCGCATTTAGAGGAACCAATCTCCTCCATTTTCCTCTATCCAGTTTGCTTGTATTCTGCTGTTCCAATGGTCCCTGTGTGCTTCCCTGGTCCCCCCCACAGAGCTGCTGTCTTCCCCCCTCCTCTCTCCTCCCAGCTGCTGTAGAAGATGTGTCATGATGGAGAGATGGGAACGGGTCAGTAAATTTGTCATTTATTGGCGCCTTCCTTTTCTGAATGAACAGAGTCAGTGATTGGTACCAATTGGTTCATTCATAACTGAAGCATAGTAAACTGTTTTTACTCTATTTCTATTTCTGAATGAATGGGAGGCTTGGTGCACAGCTATTCCTGTTCATTCATTCAGTGCAGCTGAGGTGACACAGATGGAAATTGAGAGCTGAGCTTTGTTTAGACCCCTGATATCTCATCAAAGCCCCCCAAAAAAATTGTAAAAAAATGTAAAAATAAAATTGTAAAAGAAATAAAATGAAATGGTAAAAAAAATTATAAAATTCAAATAAAAATGAAAAACTACTGACACCAGTAAGGGAACTATCAGGATTGCAAAGGTTGCAATTGTGACCGGGCCCTGGCATTTCAGCACCATGGGGAGGCCCAAAGATGGCAGAAAGGGGGCCCCTGCAGAATTTGTGAAAGGGCCCCGCTGTTGTACCATAATAAAGGGACCCGCGATAGGAGTAAAGGGCCCCAAGATCAGTGGGAAGAGGGAAGGGCCCTGGCCAGCGGTCAGGGGGCCCTTCATTATTTCTTGCACCGGGGCCCTGAAGGTTCTAGTTACGCCTCTGCCTGTAATTTATTGGTAGCAAGAGGTACAGGTACAGATAGGCGAACCACAAGTCCCAGCTTACGCGTTTCACACCTAAGACCGCTATGAGTAAGCACCAGTCTTAGGTGCGAAACGCATAAGCTGGGACTTGTGGTTCACCTATCTGTACCTCTTGCTACCAATAAATTACAGGATTGGATCTAGTGTGCGGCTTTCCAGCCTTCATTATTTCAATAGTTTTAGATAGAAATGTTATATAAAAAAATACTTTAAAATGGAGTTCTGGCCAAAATATGACTTGCAGTGCAAACTTGGTCAGATTTACATGGCACAACCATGCCAAGCTGACCAAGATTTTCCATATTTGTCAATGTTAAATGTTAAGGGAGCAGTGCCATGCCAAGCTGACCAAGATTTTCCATAGATGCCAGGGGGTCTGAGGGGAGAGAAGAACTCCGGATGTGCACAGTCCTGGATCAAATGAGGGCTCAGGGGGAGGGATGGGGGCAGGGGCGTAACGATAGGGGTTGCAATTGCAACCGGGCCCCATGGTCCAGGGGGCCCATGTGCCTCCCTTGTACACCTGAATAGGAGGATGGCGGGGGGGGGTGGCATTTAGAGGACCCAATCTCCTCCATTTTCCTCTATCCAGTTTACTTGTCTTCTGCTGTTCCCAGGGCCCCTGTGTGCTTCCCTGGTCCCCCTGGGGCCTGCTGCAGAACTTGTGAAAGGGCCCCACTGCAGTACCGTAATAAAGGGACCCACAATAGGAGTAAAGGGCCCCAGGATCAGTGGGAAGAGGGAAGGGCCCTGGCCAGGGGTCGGGGGGCCCTTCATAATTTCTTGCACCGGGGCCCTGAAGGTTCTAGTTACGCCTCTGGATGGGGGTGGATACTGATGGCTAAACATTTTTTTACCTTAATGCAAGGAATGAATTAAAGTGGTTGCTAAGCCACTTAGCAATATACACACAATCCCCTCTGTCAAAACATGCCCTATGCCCCAATGTCTGTGCTTTGTAAAAAATATGCCCATTTCTACATTATTTCAAAGCACCACTCAGTGCTCGCTGCTCCCTCTGCTGCTCTGATAGCTAGAGCGGGAGGGGCCGAGTATCCCCGGCTGACATCAGTAGGGAGGAGGGGAGGAGAGAACAGAGACATTAGCCGGGGAGGAGTTGAACAACGAGGAGTCACGTGAGCGCAGAGCTGCCCTGTGAAATAAGGTAGAAATGGGCATATTTTTTGCAAAGCACAGACACTGGAGCATAGGACTCTAACAGAGGGGATTGCGTGTAATTTCAGCAGCAGAAGGGGAGAGGCGGGCACTATCTGTAGCTGACAGGCAGGGAGGGGAGGGGGGAGAGGAGAGCTGCAGATGACGGCGGCACGTAAACTGACCATGGTGTCAGGGCTCAGCAGCCATGATAAAACGTGGTCAGTTTACAGGGGGAGGGCAGAACCAGGATGGATTAGCCAGGTATTTTAGGTAATACAGGGGGCCAAATGACACAGCACAAGCACTGTGCTGTTTAACATGCTTTAACCACTTACCAACCGGAAGGTTTTGCAGCTTTAGGACCAGAGCACTTTTTGCGATTCGGCACTGCGTCGCACTGACAATTGCGCGGTCGTGCGACGTTGTACCCAAACAAAATTTGTGTCCTTTTTTTCCCACAAATAGAGCTTTCTTTTGGTGGTATTTGATCGCCTCTGCGTCATTTCTGATCGCCGCTATAAACAAAAGAAGAGCGACCATTTTGCAAAAAAATCCAAAATTTCTTACTTTTTGCTAAAATTCAAATCAAAAAAAAAAAAAAAAAAAAAACATTTTTTTCACCGGTTTTGGCCGATTTATATTCTTCTTCATATTTGTAATAAAAAAAAAAAAATCACAATTGACGTTTATTGATTGGTTTGCGCAAAAGTGGCCGCTTTTACGGATGATGAGAATTCATTTCTGGGGTTTTTTTATTTTTTACTAGTAATGGCGGTGATCTGCGATTTTTAGCAGTACTGCGATATTGCAGCGGACATTTTTGACACTTTTTTGGGACCAATTACATTTATTCAGCGATCAGAAATTTAAATGTCCACTGATTACTGTGTAAATGTCATTGGCAGTGAAGGGGTTAACCTGGGGGGGAGAGCTAGGGGTTAACTGTGTTCCCTGGGTGTGTTCTTACTGTGGGGGGGTTGGGCTACCATGGGCATGAGAGATCTAACTGATCCCAGTGACAGGGATCAGTAGATCTCCCATGCCTGCACTAACAGAATGGGGAACCGCCGTGTTTACATCGGTGGTTCCCCGTTCTTTCCCTGTGGCCGCTCGCCGGGGGACATCGGGTCCGCCCGAGCCGCGGGCACACTCCTCAGGAGTGCGGAGGCGCGCGCGCCCCCTAGCAGCTGTTTGCAGGTCGCCGTCTTTTTACGGCAATTCGCGCTCAGCATCCCAACTGCCGCCGTGAAAACACGGCACGCGGTCGGGAACTAGTTAAAGTAACAGGATACAATTTTTCTTTTTTTAGGGTTACAAACACTTTACAATAAAAAATGATTAGGCTTTATAACCCCTTTAATATACTAAATACTATAATTAAAGTTATTACCCACAGTTACCAGACTACAATATTTTTTGCTATAATGGTCCTTAAGCATATCTATGGTACCATTTCTTATCTTGGGGGAATAAGAACTTAGATGCCAAAAAAATTCTATCATGCCAAAACCTGTTTCCCCTCCAGAAAAAAATTTTGCCGGGGTCTGTACGACCACATAGACATTGCAATTATCATTTGATGCTCCTATATATAGACCGCCTAACATTAACAAGAAAGACAACCCAATGGTAGCTTTCTTTGCAATGAATGGGTGATTAACCACTTAAGGCGGCCCTTAAGTGCAAAATCAAGTGCCCGTACAAGATTCCTTGCATCGGCCCTGGGGCACACGCGGGACACAGCAGGAGCCAATCAGCGGGTCCAGTGATCGCTCGTAGGAGAGGTAGAATGGCGGTCTGCCTATGTAAACAAGGCAGACTGCTGTTATGTCAGAGAGGAAGAGGGAGATCGTGTTCCTGCCAATCAGGAACACAGAGGTCTCTCTTTCTCCATTCAGTCCACCCCCCACACAGTTAGAAATTACTCCCTAGGAGCACATTTAATTCTTTTGAATGCCCTGTTAACCCCTTCCCTGCCAGTGTAATTTATACAGTGACCGTGCATTTTTTTAGCACTGATCACTGTATTGGTATCACTGGTCCTCAAAAAGTGTCACTTAGTGTCAGATTTGTCCGCCGCAATGTTGCAGTCCCATTACAAAAATCGCTGATCGCCGACATTGCTAGTAAAAACAATAAAAAAAATAAAAAAAAAAAAGTCCATAAATATATACCATAGTTTGTAGACGCTATAACTTTTTTCAACATATGCCTTTTGGGATTTTTTTTATACCAAAAGCATGTAGCACAATGCAAATTGGCCTAAATGGATGAAGAAATTAGATTTTTTACATTTTTTTTATTGGATATTGTTTATAGCATATTAGGGACCTTAGATTGTAAGCTCCTTGAGGCTAGGGACTGATGTGAATGTACAATATATATGTAAATCGCTGCGTAAATTGACAGCGCTATACAAGTACCTGAAATAAATATAAAGTAAAAAATAATGTTTTTTTTCCACAAAATTGTCAGTCTTTTTTTGTTAACGCAAACAAATAAAAACCGCAGAGGTGATCAAAAACCTCCAAAAGAAAGCTCTATTTGTGGAGGAAAAAAGGACATCTTATTTGGGTACAACATCGCATGTACGCGCAATTGTCAGTTAAAGCAATGCGATTGCTGTATCGCAAAAAATGGCCTGGTCAGGAAGGGGGTAAAACCTTTCCAGAGCATAAGTGGTTAAAGCGGTTGTCTACCCATTTTGTTTACTTTTACCTACAGGTAAGCCTAGAATAAGGATTACCTGTAGGTAAAATGAATATCTTCTAAACCTGTACGGTTTAGAAGATATTCCCTTTCTAATTCAATGTGGCATTATGGCTCATGCGCCGTGTATGTCCCGGCGCATGCGCCATGTATGTCCCGGCAAAGGCCCGGCATTAGTTCCGGACTTTGCCGGGAAAAACGGGTCCCCCGCGGGAGTGACGTCTCGTGGCTCCGGCCAGTCACAGCGCCGGAGCCACGTACCCGGAAGCAAGTTCCATGGGAAGATGTCCGCGCCCACAGAGGGGACCGATCAGCCCGGTCGGATCTTCGTTTCAAGGTATTTTAGAATTAGCTAGTATGCGGTGCATACTAGCTCATTATGCTATTGTCTTGCAGGTTTTTATTTATTTATTTATTTTTTTTTAGGGTAGACAACCGCTTTAAGAATACCCAAGCAATAATAAAACAGCATCAATTGTCCAGAACTCAATCTTACTCAAAAGAAGAGATTTTCCTATTTATAGGCAGGTTTGATTGATTCCAATGGACACATGGAAAGGTAATTTGGATTTGTAGCTTTAAAGCAAAATTCTTCTGTAATAAGACCTTCATCCTCCTTATCACCATCAAATACTAGAATATGAGCTCATGTGAACGAGTCAAAACCAGCAATCCACTGTCATCACCAGATAAATGAACGAACACTTTCCTCTCCCGAATACTTCCCTCCTGGTATTAAGAGTCTCGTATGTCACACCGATTGAATTGACAGGCCGCTAAAACTTTTCAGCTGGAGTCCTAGAAGAGGATTTTACTTCGGCTAGAGCTCCTTCATATTCAAAACATTGTCATTTGTAAGTCTTCAAAAGGCAATTAAGCAGGAATTGGACACGCTTATCTTGTCACGTCGATGCTGGAGCCCCCACAGACTATGCTGGAGGATGAGGAAAAGCAGATGAATACTTTTTGTATGAGTATATATGGCAAAAAACACTCTGCGGTTAACTTAGAAAGGTATCCGGGAAAAGAAGCGCTCTACAGGGAATAGACAACTCCCATAAAAATAAATAAAAGATAATTTGCAATCCAATTGTTGGATCGATGTCATCTTACTTGCTATATATTTTGCCCTTTCTCCACGGATCTGTAATCCAAGCATTGCAAATTATATCAGTGCATAAAGAACATCTGGTAGTATAATAATTGTAGCATTTTATATCTCCTATCAGTCAGCCTAAACAAACTGGAAGAATGTTCAACTGTAACAATAGGCCTTTTGTGACCTAGAAGTGAGAGATTATCCAAAAATCTGGGAAATAATGTGAAATATCTCTGCCTAGTAAACTAAACGCAAATTTTCCCATAGGACACCATCCATGCTACTTAAAAGTTTAAGCTTGCTTTAATAACAAAGAGACTATACAAACAATGAGCTAAAGCTTGGTTTGCATCATTCAACTATACCTCTGAATGGAAATTTTATTGCATAGATATTTTAATTATATCATTGTTTATGTTCTTTAGCTGAAATGGTAAAGCTTGCTAAAAAGGTAAAGAACTAGTGCAGAGCTTTTGAGTCTGTGGTGTGTGGCCTTACAGCATTGATCTCTTTCTATTGGCTCACCAGTAACATGTGATGCTCATCTCATGACTGTCAACCAATCAGTAGCTGAACACCTAGGAGGAATCTGTCATGGCCAAAGAGACTTGTTTACAGGGTGGATTTGATTTAAATCAAGTCAATTTAAATCAGGATTTAAATTACTAGTAAGAAGGCTTGATTTAAATGATAATATTTAAAGAGGAACTGTCACCTCTGTCCCACAGTGGCTCCTCCTCTGACCCGCTGTTGACTCACCAACAGTCCCATTCACTTTAATGGGACGGCTGGTGATGTGGCAGTGACGCAACAAAGTGAGGGACGTGGCAGCAGCAGGTGAGTGGATGCCCACTAACAGGCGCTGCCATGATGGATCTGAAATGACAGGTGCTCTTTGAATGTAAGGACTCGTTCTTGCTGGTACTTAGAATCTTTAATATTTGCAAACAAAATGAAGTTTTCCTATTTAGAATAATAAGCTGTCAGGTTAGTAAAACAGCAATATCAGAACCGATTCAATCATACAATTTGTAGTGTGCATAGATCTGCAAAACAATGGGATGAAGGAATATTCCTGGGCTTTGTTTTATCTCATGGTTACTGTGAAATTGTGTGAATGCATCAATGCAGTGCATGTTATCTCGCAGAGCTTGGATTCATTGAATGAGTTTACCAAAAATGTACGGTAAATATTGCAGAACGCATAGCCTCATGCTACATAACAAAGCTCCATTTCATGCTGAATAAACTAAATTATTAATGTATCCTTTTTAAATCATTGATTTTTATCCACCTTGCTTGTTTATACACTGAGCTACTAAAAGGCATTATGGCACAGCCCCTAACTGTCCCTGATTCTGAGGGACTGCCTCTCATTTGAAAAGTGTCTGTCCCTCCTTCTTCCTCATTTGTCACTTATTTTGGTCTGATCTATATAGTTGTATATAAAACGCACTACTTATCAAAAGGAGTTTCCCTGGGCTAAACCTTTCATCCAATTTCTATATTGCTGCATTTGCAGATTTCAAAAGCTTTTATAAAGGAATAGCAGTGGGAAAAAGAGCACTTGTGGCATTAACCAATCATTTATTTTTGTAGAATTCTCATTTAAGGGGGTGTGTCCTATGCCTACATACTTTTGCTAATAGGTGTCCCTCATTCCCATCTCAAAACTTTGGGAGGTATGCCATTCTGGTGTTACTGGTCCTTTTTCCATTTTGGATAGAGTAGGAAAGGGTTATAAACCCTTGGCAGTTTTTTTGTTGTCCCATTGGGGAGATTTACCTTCACTTCCTCTCCCATAGCCAAATGGGAAGTGAGAGGAAATCCCTGCAAATTAATAGAATGCCGTGGGGACCCCAGTTCACCAGAACTAGTGTCCCTATTGGAAGATTTCCCCTCCATTACTTTTCTGAGGCCAACCAAAATTTGAGATTTGTTTTCACTTTCACGGATTATGGCAACATGACCAATAGAGAGGGTGATTCTCCCTAATGGGGGCACAGACCGCAATAAAAACAAATATGTGCTTTAATCCCCCTCCACTCTATCCAAAACTGAAAAAAACGTTTTGCCTTTAGTTATTCTTTAATTAACCACTTGCCAATCAGCCGCCATAATTCTACAGCGGCAGGTCAGCTCTCCTGTGCGAACCGCCTTAGCTGTGCGGCGGTCCGTGCACGAGAGATTGTGGACGGTGAGCACACGTGTGGCGGTAGTGTGCCTGCGGCATTGAGTGACCCGGAATTGCGGTGTACAGAGGAAGAATGGTGATCTGTAAACAAGGCGGATCCCCGTTCTGTCAGAGGACATGGCAGAGACCTTCTGTTTCCAGTGATTGGGAACGGCGATCTCTCATGTCCCTGCCAGCCCATCCCCTCTACAGTAAGAACACACCCAGTGAACACAGTTAACCCCTTAATCGCCCCCTAGTGTTAACCCCTTCCCTGCCAGTGTCATTTTTACATTGATCAGTGCATTTTTATAGCACTGATCAATGTAATAAAGTCACTGGTCTAAAAAAGTGCAATTTGGGGTCAGATTAGCAATATTGCAGTCCCGATAAAAATCGCGGCTCACCGCCATTACCAGTAAAAACAATTTAGAAAAAAGTGCCTAAATCTATCCCATAGTTTGTAAACGTGATAACTTTTGTGCAAACCAATCAATAAAGGCATACTGCTATTTTTTTTTACCAAAAATATGTAGAATAATATGTATCAGTCTAAACTGATATTTTTGATATTTATTATAGCAGAAAGTAAAAAAAGTGTTTATTTCAAAACTTGTTTATAGCGCAAAAAATAAAAACCGCAGAGTTGATCAAATACCACCAAAAGAGAGCTCCATTTGTGGGGAAAAAAATGTCAATTTTGTTTGGGTACCACGTCACACAACCGCACAATTGTCAGTTAAAGCGACGCAGTGGCGAATCGCAAAAAAATGCCTGGTCATGAAGGGGGTAAATCCTTCTGTGGCTGAAGTGGTTAAAAATATTAAAAAAAAAAAAAGTATACATGGAGTTATATTTTAATCCTTGGATAAAAAAAAATAATAATTTCAATATCTTCAGGTTGCTGCAATAGGGGGGTACGGAATCTCATGAACAAGAGCAATACATGCAGGCTTGGAATATGTGTTGAAGCTACAACAGGAAATGTTAGGCTTCGTTCCCAGGCACATAGACCCATACATTCACGCAGAGTGTTGTGTTTATAAGCCCAAGGAATGACAGGCTGTAAGATGTGCCCGCACACGCCAGTGTTTACATCCGTACAGGTTATCTGCATCCAGAGCTGTGCATTCATTCCAGTACTGATTGGCATGTGCGGGATGATCTGTACAGCCGCTCCGTTTCTCTCAGCCCGTCATTGATTATGAAAGGGTGGCTGCATGGAACGCCTGTTATTTCCAGGGTACATAAACCTCTGCATGGATGTACAAGTCTATGCATCCGCATGAATAAAGCCAGGATAAAAGAGATTTGGATTGTACAAGAATTCCAAGAGACTGACCTTTTTCTTAGTGTGGTACATCAAGGATATTAATAAATGGGATTAAGAAACAGTTGATTTATTAATATGACTTTTTTGTAAATCATTTGTTTGGTTTTTATGTTGCATCCAGACAAGACTTTTGTTATATACAGTTGTGTTCATAAGTTTACATACCCTGGCAGAATTTATGATTTCTTGGCCATTTTTCAGAGAATATGAATGATAACACAAAAGCTTTTCTTTCAATCATGGTTAGTGTTTGGCTGAAGCCATTTAATATCAGTCAACTGTGTTTACTCTTTTTAAATCATAATGACAACAGAAACTACCCAAATGGCCCTGATCAAACGTTTACATACCCCAGTTCTTAATACCGTGTATTGCCCCCTTAAACATCAATGACAGCTTGAAGTCTTTTGTTCTATTTGTGGATGACGCTTTTTATCGTCTCAGATGGTAAAGCTGCCCATTCCTCCTGGCAAAAAGCCTCCAGTTCCTGGAAATTCTTGGTCTGTCTTGCATGAACTGCATGTTTGAGATCTCCCCAGAGTGGCGCAATGATATTGAGGTCAGGATAATGAGATGGCCACTCCAGAACCTTCACTTTATTCTGCTGTAGCCAATGACAGGTCGATTTGGCCTTAGGTTTTGGATCATTGTTATGTTGAAATGTCCAAGTACATCCCATACACGGCTTCCTGGCTGATGAATGCAAATGTTCCTTCAGTATTTTTTGATAACATACTGCATTCATCTTGCCATCATTTTTGACCAAATTTCCTGTGCCTTTGTAGCTCACACTTCCCAAAACATCAGCGATCCACCTCCGTGTTTCATAGGCCTTGTCCAAATAGAACGTTTATTGCTGTTGCCAAAAAGCTCAATTTTGGTCTCATCACTTCAAATGACTTTGTGCAAGAAGGTTTGAGGCTCGTCTCTGTGCTGTTTGGCGTATTCTAAGTGGGATACTTTGTGGTATTTGTGTAGTACAGGCGGTCCCCTAGTTACAAACATCAAACTTGCGAATGCCTCCTACTTACAATCGGAAGGAGACAACAGGAAGTGAGAGGAAATCTACCCATAGGAAGGGAAATTCACTCTTGTAAGAGTTATTATGAGAAAAGGGTGTCTTCTCTAATGCTTTATCACCAAGGTTTGTTTCCACAACAACCCAAAATTTTCAAAATTCAATTATCATTGGGATAGGAAGTGAGGTGACATCTTCTAACAGAAACAGACAGCAAAATAAACATTACAGGGGTTTTACCCCTTCCCTATGCTATCCAAAAAGCTTAAAAAATGTTTTTTTTTGGCTGAAGCTACACTTAAAAAATGTACCTGTTCCGACTTACAAACAAATTCAACTTGAGAACAAACCTACAGTCCCTATCTTGTTTGTAACCTGGGGACCACCTGTAATGGCTTTCTTCTGGTGACTCGACCATGCAGCCCATCTTTCTTCAAGTGCCTCCTTATTGTGCATCTTGAAACAGCCACACCATATGGTTTCAGAGGGTCCTGAAGTTATATGTGGCTTTTTCTTTGCATCCCGAACAACTTTCCTGGCAGTTGTGGCTGATATGTTAGTTGGTCTACCTGATCGTGGTTTGCTTTCAACAGAACCCGTCATTTTCCACTTCTTGATTAGAGTTTTAACACTGCTCATTGGCATTCTCAATTCCTTGGATATCTTTGTATATCCCTTTCCTGTTTTATACAGTTCAACTACCTTTTCCCGCAGATCCTTTGACAATTCTTTTGCTTTCCCCATGACTCAGAATCCAGAAACGTCAGTGCAGCACTGGATGAAAGATTCAAGGCTCTGTCAGGAGTCCAGAAACTGATTGACCTTTTATACACACACACACTAATTACAAGCAAACATCACAGGTGAGGATGGTTACCTTTAATAGCCATTCAAACCCCTTTGTGTCAACTTGTGTGCATGTTATCAGGCCAAAATCACCAGGGTATGTAAACTTTTGATCAGGGTCATTTAGGTGGTTTCTGTTGTCATTATGATTTAAAAAGAGTAAACACAGTTGATTGATAATAAATGGCTTCAGCCAAACACTAACCATGAGTGAAAGACATGTTTTTGTGTTCTCATTATTCTCTGAAAGATGGCCAAGAAATCAAACTCTGCCAGGGTATGTAAACTTATGAGCACAACTGTACTATATATTACAAAATTTGGAAAGGGATGATCGGCACTCATGATGATTATTCCTTTACTGAAAAGACATGTACAATGCTGTAAAAACAGCCTACGCGTTTTGGACGATAGTCCTTAGTCATGGCAGAGCACAAAATTTATACTGCCATTATTTTTTCCCATTTTAGTCCCAATATTCTCCTATGGATCATTCATTACCCTCTGTTTCTTAAAATTGTTTCTATGGTATAAATCAGCATTATGGGCTCTATATCCTGCCTAATATGTTCTGATTGGTTGCTGTAGGTCATTCACAATGCTACTCTTATGCCTTAGGCTTTTGTGCATCACAAAAGCCTAAATCCACACAGCACCACGGTGCATTGCGCTGCTGCACTACTCTGTGCCTCATATATATTTTCTCGCAGCTCTATGCACCTCTGGACTGCATTGCAGTGTGAACGGAGCACACAGAAAACAATTGTTTTCTATGTACCTTAGTGGTGTCTGTAGTTCATCCAGTGTGAAAAAAACACCAGTCACTGCACCACATGTGAACAAGCCGTGACTCTATTAAATAGAAACAAATTGTTTACTTTTTTACTTAGACAAGAAATGGCAAAAAAAAGCTATAAAAAAGAAAGGGGATCTGGCTGTACTATCTGGAAAAAGTGCTCCGATCACAAAACTGGCTTCACAGAATCATATGTATATATTTCAGCCACGCATTTAGCTGCTTGCCTACAATTCAGCAATCAGGCAAGTAACGTTATTCTCATATCACAGGTCTGTGGCGCTTATCCAGCTGGATCAAGGAAAAAGTCTTAATTTTTGTAGTGCACGTTTAGAAATGAAAAACGTTTTGGAGGAAGATTCCACCATTACTTCTTCAATATTCCTGCTGTGTTGGTCATAGAATAAAACAGGCTGGGGATCTCTGCGACAGGTGATTGTGGGCTAATTGTGCCCAACACTGCCAGCAAAGACAAAGGAGCAGATGATGCAGAGGCCACAGATGCAATTGTACCTGGCTTGTACTCCTATACCATAGACCACCTGCCACCAGTGTAACCACTCCAAAAGCTGCTGGACTTCCTTCCTGTATCTGCCAATATGTAATCAAATACGGTTTTGAAATTCATATGGAAATTCAGAAAAAAAAAAAAAAAAACGATCGGCAGGACATTCAATACAACTAGAATTCATATGAAAACCCTGAAAATGTATTTCTATTGCAATGCCAGTGTTTTTAATTTTACTTTTTTATTTCATAATGCAATAATGACATAACGATGCAATAATAATTGATAAATACAATGCGTACATTTTATCCCAAACAAAATTCACAGTTAGAATTTTGGTCAAGAAAAATTTTCCCATCCTTCTCACTACAAGCAAACACAATTGTCGATCAGACCCTAATTAAAGCAGAACAAAACTTGCCATCTTAGCCTTAATTTGATCTACAGTTGCCATGGTGCTGCACATGTGATCAGCTATGACACCAGCCGTTTGATCGCTTGACAGTTACTTTGATAAAACAAGCAACTGTGACAGCTATTCACAACATGTCTTGAATGTAAGGCTACTGTCACTCCAGTAGCCCCCGAGCATTAGCGGTAAAACACTGCTAATCTGCAGCGCTTTTACACCGCTATTCGGATGGCAGCAGGACGCTTTTAACTCCCCCGCAAGGGGTTAAAAGGGCCGGCTAGCGGCGCTCCCTAAAAGGTGTACAGCCGCTTTGGGAGTGATGCTCATTCATTTCAATGGGCAGGGGCGGTAGAGGATTGGTGTATCACTCCCACACTGCCCAAAAGGTGCGGCTTGCAGGAGACTTTTTTACCGTCCTGCAAGCACACCGCCCCAATGTGAAAGCACGCAGGCTTTCACACTGGGGTGCATTAGGAGGCAGTTTAGAGGCGCTTTACAAACACTGTTTATAGCGAAAAAACACCTGTAAAGTGCCTCTGGTGTGAAAGGGGCCTAAAAAGTTTTGCAACACAGTCAACTCAATGGGTTTAGTTCTGCTTTAACTATCAGAGAATTGAATGACTGTTCCCACTTTTGTTGAGAAAAACACTACAAGGATTTTAAAAACCCTTGTTAACAGATTCCTACCTTTTGTTGCTGTGAATTGATTGCATACAGATTCTGAATAGGAGGGTCTGGTTCATTATTAATCAGCTGATGCCCTTTCTGTGTTCAAATGAAACAAGCTCTAGTGTCTATAGAAGTGTTTAACCCTTGGGGAGTAACTTACATTTCTATTGCAGAGGTGCCTAAAATCTGACTTTTATTAAGTGTACACTTTGGAAAAAAAAAAAAAAAATCGGTGAGTGAATCACACAAGCAGAAAATGACATTTTTGGAGGCGTTCTGAACAACTATGTACCGAACGCCTCCAGGTTGCCATAATTCACTGAATTTACAGAAAATGACAGTGCTTCAGATTGAATAGCTTAGGTATTTTTTAAAAACATTAAATTACAACATGGCTTGTGCAGCAACTGTATATGCTCTTTTTTCTTTTTTTAATTTGCTATATTTTTCCAAGAAAGTGGAGTTACCCTTTAAACTGCTCTCCTAGCTGCAAGAAACTTGCACTAACTCAAATAATCAAATAAAATAAAAAATGGTATTGATCTGTAAAGTTGGATTCTACCAAATTATAAAATATTAGTATATTTTTAGGAGTTTGTTATGGTTACAGGAATATGGAAAGATTAGAAAGCTTCACCCCAGAGATTTTATTGGGGTCGTATGTGAAGGTCAGGTGTGGGTTTTCTCGTGCGTGGACATGTGTCAGTTACTTACATTAGAGTGGTTGTAAAGTCTGAAGTTTTTTTAATCTTAATGCATTCTATGCATTAAAATAATAAAAAAAAAAAACCTTGAGTGCAGCTCCCCCCTCAGCACCCTAATACTTGAAAAACAAGTAACAATCCCCACGCTAAAGAAGAAACTAAAAATGTAGCTAGCACAAATTCCTGGTGAAAATTAAAAAGATATTAAAAACATAAATTCAGCACTGAAAACCTGTAAAAATTCCTAATATTGCACTAAAGACAGTCCACAAAGTGCTTATGTTCCAAGGTGGCTAAACACAAAGTCCAAAAGATGTGTGAAATTCAGAGGGGGGGGAGTGCACAGAGGAATCCATCACCAAGGGAGGGTTCATATAGCCTCTTACCACAGCTGATGGACCACTCCATTAGGAGATGGTCAAAAACTCTTTATTGTGATCCATGGCACACTCTCCACACATTCATAGGCAGTTGGTATCAAACACTTCTCCTGGAGCACATCTAATCAGTGGTTCAGCCTTACTGTCCTACATCCATGTTTCGAAAGGTATCTATTGCTTCTGTGTGACAGAAGCAATAAATACATTTGGAAACCTACGTTTTAAACCTCAACATGCATAGGCACCCAGACTAAATAAATAAGAACAGTTTGCAAGGAGGGTCTGCATGTTGTGTAGTAAGACATTATGCTGAAGACCTTTACATGAGTTAATAGTACTTCATGAAGCGGTGCTGTAAACTTTGGAAATTGTGTATATGGAGAAAGCAATACACTACTAATCAAAATTCAATATGTGTGTATACACAATATATGAAGACATCATATACATATACATCATAATGTGCTTCGTGCCTTGTGCAAATATATAAAGTGACTCTGCGCTTTACATCAAGGTGCAATCATAAAAATCAAAAGCATATAGCAAAAAGTGCTTAAGAACGTGCAACACTGCAAACACGGGTGCAGAATGCACATATATAGTCTCTTGTAGATTGATTCCCAATCAGCGAGCAATATAGTTCTAATAGGTGGAGACTCTTTAATTCCACAGCAATCCTCCTCGGTGGTTTTTCTCCCTCAATCAAGAGATATATAAGTGTATAGTGTGATTAATCCTTCACTGCACACAGGTGGCCGCTCACCTCAAACCCCCTTGAGGGTGCGCCTTTCTGCATAGAACATGCAACTCAGATTGATGCTGCTCCTCAAATCCTCCAACAATATTACACAGATGGAAATGATCTCCAACCCCTTAAACAGGGGGGGAAGGGGCGATTTATTCTCTACAATCAGCGTAGCTTTATTTAAAACTCCGTTTATCCACACATGGAATAGGAATAGGAATGCCTCTCATGGTGTAATATTTCAATCACATTTATTTAAAAAAAACGTAGTAACTTACATTTAAAATCATCTCTTTCAACATATCCCCGATCTCACAGCGCTCACAAACTCTTGGGAACTTCCGGGTTCGGCCGTCCCCGGAAGTGACGTCACCACGTGTGTCCCAACGCGTTGCATCCCGATCACGTGACTTTTTCAAGTCACATGATCGTGACACCCTTGAAAAAGTCACGTGATCGTGACGCAAAGCGTCGGTAGACACGTGGTGACGTCACTTCCGGGGACGGCCGAGCCCGGAAGTTCCCAAGAGTTTGTGAGCGCTGTGAGATCGGGGACATGGGGATATGTTGAAAGAGAAGATTTTAAATGTAAGTTACTATGTTTTTTTTAAATAAATGTGATTGAAATATTACACCATGAGAGGCATTCCTATCTTCTATTACATGTGTGGATAAACGGAGTTTTAAATAAAGCTACGCTGATTGTAGAGAATAAATCGCCCCTTCCCCCCTGTTTAAGGGGTTGGAGATCATTTCCATCTGTATAATATTGTTGGAGGATTTGAGGAGCAGCATTAATCTGAGTTGCATGTTATATGCAGAAAGGCGCACCCTCAAGGGGGTTTGAGGCAAACGGCCACCTGTGCAGTGAAGGATTAATCACACTATACACACATATATATCTCTTGATTGAGGGAGAAAAAACACAGAGGAGGATTGCTGTGGAATTAAAGAGTCTCCACCTATTAGAACTATATTGCCCGCTGATTGGGAATCAATCTACAAGAGACTATATATGTGCATTCTGCACCCGTGTTTGCAGTGTTGCACGTTCTTAAAGTGGTAGTAAACCCCCAAAGCGGTTTTTACCTACAGGTAAGCCTATAATAAGGCTTACCTGTAGGTAAAAAGAATATCTCCTAAACCATATTCACCCTGCATGTAGCCGCTGACATTAGCAGCGCATGCGCTCTGATGATCCAGCCGAGGCGTCCGGCAACTCAGAGCTGGCTGCCGGAACGAAGAGCTCCCGCACGCATGCACGGGAGTGACGTCACGCGGCTCCGGCCACTCACAGCGCCAGAGCCGCGTACCCGGAAGAAAGAAGAGGACCAACATGTCAGCGTCCTTAGCGCTGACCGACTCGGGCATCGGGGGCCTCGTTCTAAGGTAAGTATTTCATAATATGTTAGTATGTGATGCATACTAACACATTATGCTATTGTCTTGCAGGATTTTTTTTTATTTTTTTTTTTGGGAACAGGTTTACTACCGCTTTAAGCACTTTTTGCTATATGCTTTTGATTTTTATGATTGCACCTTGATGTAAAGCACAGAGTCACTTTATATATTTGCAAAAGGCACGAAGTACATTATGATGTATATGTATATGATGTCTTCATAGATTGTGTATACACACATATTGAATTTTGATTAGTAGTGTATTGCTATCTCCATATACAAAATTTCCAAAGTTTACAGCGCCGCTTCATGAAGTACTATTTGCATTTTTTGTGGTGTTGTGATACCTAGGAAGTTTGGCAGCAGTAATCTATTTTGGTTTTGAGATCACAGTTATATTTATGTAATATATTTTTGGAGATCACACATTTATATCTATAGTCACAGAAGGTAGCGCACCAGTCTCTGCCCTTATATACTTTACATGAGTTAGGCAGCATACCAAAAATAAAAGTGAAAAACGACACATGAAATATAAAAACGTACCTAAAACTGTAACTAGTCATTGGAGAGCGGCAATAATTTATAGGACGTCGTATGACATTACAACTTCACTATGGATGATCTCAAAACGGTCATCAGAAAGTCCAGCCTTCTTGGGTTGTTCCAGGTTTTTTCAGTGTTGGACAGCTGTAAAAAAAATTATATATTTTATAGATGGATACATCGAAAGCAGAAAATCACATTGGTTTTAATTTTCTTTTTTACAGAAGTGACTCAAGACATACAAGACATGAGAAAGTAGCAAACAAAAAGAAGAGGATTCCCATCTGCGAAAAGCTTGGTTTTCTTCTAAGTTGGATATAGCATTATCTTCTCTGTGTAATACCGTTAGTCATTTCTCATGCTGAACAAAGCTATGCCATGACCTTCAGCAGACTTACACTATGCTAAATATAATGAGTCACACTGGTTAACCTCATGATGGATTATTAAGTAGAAGACACATCTGTTGATACAGCACTTCTGTCTTCCTATCAACTATGTGGAGACACGTAGACTTTCCTTCATCTAGAGCAAATGTCAAACACAAAGCCTGTTGGCTGAATTCGGCCCGCCAGGCCTGGTCATGTAGCCCTCGCACACAGTTTTGCAGCCACAACTTGGCGGAACTCCATTCCGCCAACTCCGGTTCTCACCTTCCATTCCCCTCTATCACTTGTAAACAGAGGCCTTCTGTGTTTACAAGGGCCAGCTTTGCTCTCAATGGCTCCCGCAACTAACAGATTCCTGCATGCACTCAGAACAGGGACAGATCTCCAGATACTGAGAGGGAGAATGATCTCCCTGCAAGGCGAGGCAGAGCTGCCTACACAGACCCCTGAACCCTGCGCACCTTTGTGCATAGCGCACCCCCTGAACCCTGTGCATAGCGCACCCCCTGAACCCTGTGCATAGCGCACCCCCCAAACCCTTAGCTCTGTGCATAGCACACCCCCTGAACCCTGTGCTCTGTACATAGCGCACCCCCTGAACCCTGCACTCTGTGCATAGCGCACCCCCTGAACCCTGCGCTCTGTGCATAGTGCACCCCCTGAACCCTGAGATCTGTGAATAGCGCACTCCTAAACGCTGCATGTAGTGTAGTCTGTAATTCTGTCTGTAAGCACTCCTGAATCCTGCACTTACTCTGTATGTAGTGCACCCCAGATACAACCGGCCCTTTGAGGGCAACCATATGGCTGATGCAGCCTGCGATAAAACGGAGTCTGACAACCCTGATCTAGAGGGTTACACATGCCCTAATGAAAAGGCCCTGGCTGTGAAACATTGTGACCAATATGTAAATCAACAAACCCTGTCAATAAAAAAACATAAGCATATGTACATTTTTGTTGATTAAGGCCTCGTTCACACTGGGTTTACTAAAAGGGAACACCCATGGAGGGCCATGTTCACCGCATTGGGATGCACAGGTGCTCCCTGCATCCGTATACAGGCAGTCCTATTGATGTCAGTTGGAACGCAGTGGCTGCACAGATCATCAGTGTGTGTGTGCATGGCCTTGAATGTAGGCAGTGTGCATTCAGAGGTGTGCACCCACATGAGATTGGGAGCAGCGTCTGTCTGTGTAGCTGCTGCATCCCAACTGACATCAAAGAAACTGCCTGCACGGGGATGCACAAAACACCAGCGCGTCCCCGTGTGAATGAGGCTTAGGATCACCATTCATTTTGTTGCTGCAGGATGCATTCCTGTTGTGCAATACATTTCTGTTGTGTTATGCTTGATTTGCCACTAAAAGGAAATCTCAATAGTTTGATATTATTAATTTGTTGCTGCTTAAAGCGTAACTTCAGTCATTTTTTCATCTTTCCATCTATTAAATCGTCTGCCCTTGTTGTTTTAACTTTGGATAGTAAAACATTTTTATTCTGCCAGTAAATACCTTATACAGCCCACTTCCTGTTTCTTGTCTGGGAAAATGCATCGGCGTTTGACATCCTTCCTGGCAAAGAGCTGTGCATTGAGGGGGGATGAGTCATAAGAGGGCCAATGAAAGCTGCAGGGCTGGAGGTGTACCTCTGTGTGTCTGTATAAATCCAGGAAGTGAACAGGCAGCAGCGTCAGCTGCCCACAGTTAAAATGGATGCAGCCAGACTTAGTGGAGGGAGATTTCTGCAGCACATTTAGCAAGTACAGAATCACAGTATATATAATATAATATGCAGAGTGGTTGGAGGGAGGCTTCAGAATGGCAAAGATGTTTTTATTACAAATTATGTGAGCAGACTGCAGTTCCTCTAACTGCTATTGTGATAAAATGTGGGTAACTAAATGTTTATAGCTGAACTTTACTCATAACAGTTTGATCATTAATGTTCTTTAGCAAGGAACATAAATTCCATATTAACAATTATGCTACCAAAATGAGTGTATGCTATAAATTGCCTCCAGCATTGTTCCCGTTTCTTCTTGCTGGAGGCTGCCACATTGTTGAGACCAAGAGTAGTCACTTTCTTATAGAAAACTCCTCCTCGCCTGACGATATGTCACTTTCTGTGCATTTGCAGCCTTGATTAGAGTTGAGAGAACAACTGGACGTTTGGGTTCTGCGGGTCCGAACGAACTTTGGGAAAAAGTCCAGGTTCGGCACCGAACGTTGCCCGAACGTTATCCCGGATCCCGAACCCCATTGAAGTCAATGGGGACCCGAACTTTTAGGCACAAAAATGGCTGTAACAAAGTCCTGGCAAGTGCAAGAGGGCTGCAAAGGGAAGTAAAAATGGGGGTAAGAGTAGGGCAAGCGCCCTACAAAAAATGGGGATAGGGAAAATAAATTAAAATCAAATAAACTAGGAGATGATTTTTGAACAATAATGTGTCACTTACAGCTGCAGCTAGAACCTCACCCTTTGGAACTAAGAGATGATTTTTGAACAATAATCTGTCCCTCTAAGCAGAAGCCTCTACCTAGTGCAGGCAGATCGCTCAAAGCAGCAGTATGTGAAATCTCAAATTACTCCCACAATCTGATCGTTGTGTACGATTGTAGCGATCGTTGTGTTATGCAGAGTTTGATCTAAAATCTGTCACTCAAAGCAGCAGTATGTGAAATCTCAAATTTCTGCAATCTGTCCCTCAGAGCAACAGTAGTAGTAATCTCAGGATGCAGGATCAGATGTTAAAATGTCTGCAATCTGTCCCTCACAAAAACGCCGGCACCTTCCTCTCCCTACACTAACCCAAGAGCATATGACATGCATCACTGTGACTCCAGCTTCATATAGAGGCTGGGTCACATGATGCACTGGTCAATCACAGCCATGCCATTAGTAGGCATGGCTGTGATGGCTTCTAAGGGCAAACCGGTGAAATGCTTGTTGATTGGCTGCCCTGCAGCTATTCAACATGCGTGATCATCTACCAGAACCCGAATGTTTTTTGAAACGTCCGTGTTCGGGTCCGGGTCCCGGACACCCCAAAGTTCGGTACGGACCTGAACATTACAGTCCGGGTTCGCTGAACACTAGCCTTGATATATGTCTTGGCTCAGCTAGAGAGGAAGAAGCTTTACAATGCTCAGGCTTATAACGCTGCCCTGCTGAGGGAGAAAGGAGAGAATAGAAATGATAAGACAATATCCTTCGAAGTTTAACTCTCTTCATTCTCCCTGGCAACAGAGTTTGTCCTGTCAGCTCTCCTGCTTTTCTTTTTTCTCTCCCTATGTTCCCTCAGCACAGTCTGTCATGCCTGTTGCTTAATTTATCCCTGGCCCTTGTTTTTTCTGTTTGTTGCTCTCCAATGCTCCTTGCTGCAAAGGCCAGTTATAGGTGTAGGCAGTGGTCATTGTTTGGTATGTTTGATTTTTGGTCAGGCAACGCATTGACATCTTTGCAGCCACTGTGCTCCGGAAACGTCGTTCCTCGTAACCTCTCGTTGTTTGTCTTTTTTGTTCCCGGTCCCTATTTAATTCGTTGTCCGTACTGTCTGACACGACTCCCTTGTATCCCTCTCTTTTTTCTTTTCGTCCTCTCGACTGTCCTGTTTGAGACAACGGTCCCTCTTACTTCTCTCAATTTGAAGCTTCCTATAACAGAATAGTAAAGATAAGAGAGGAAAGAGGGAGTCGTCCCGTCGCAATATTCGGACTCGTAACATTTCGAAGAAGGAGAGATCGACTCGGTTCTGTATATAGTTCCGATCACAAGTCGCTTGGGCCTGACATTACAAGTCCAGG
>BLSH010479449.1:568282-574612 GCA_018402905.1 Glandirana rugosa | reverse complement strand
AGGTTTCCTTCCAGAATGGTCCTGTATTTGGCTCCATCCATCTTCCCATCAATTTTAACCATCTTCCCTGTCCCTGCTGAAGAAAAGCAGGCCCAAACCATGATGCTGCCACCACCATGTTTCACAGTGGGGATGGTGTGTTCAGGGTGATGAGCTGTGTTGCTTTTACGACAAACATAACATTTTGCATTGTTGCCAAAAAGTTCAATTTTGGTTTCATCTGACCAGAGCACCTTCTTCCACATGTTTGGTGTGTCTCCCAGGTGGCTTGTGGCAAACGTTAAATTACACTTTTTATGAATATCTTTAAGAAATGGCTTTCTTCTTGCCACTCTTCCATAAAGGCCACATTTGTGCAGTATACGACTGATTGTTGTCCTATGGACAGAGTCTCCCACCTCAGCTGTAGATCTCTGCAGTTCATCCAGAGTGATCATGGGCCTCTTGGCTGCATCTCTGATCAGTCTTCTCCTTGTATGAGCTGAAAGTTTAGAGGGACGGCCAGGTCTTGGTAGATTTGCAGTGGTCTGATACTCCTTCCATTTCAATATTATCGCTTGCACAGTGCTCCTTGGGATGTTTAAAGCTTGGGAAATCTTTTTGTATTCAAATCCGGCTTTAAACTTCTCCACAACAGTATCTCGGACCTGCCTGGTGTGTTCCTTGTTCTTCATGATGCTCTCTGCGCTTTAAACGGACCTCTGAGACTATCACAGTGCAGGTGCATTTATACAGAGACTTGATTACACACAGGTGGATTCTATTTATCATCATTAGTCATTGAGGTCAACATTGGATCATTCAGAGATCCTCACTGAACTTCTGGAGAGAGTTTACTGCGCTGAAAGTAAAGGGGCTGAATAATTTTGCACGCCCAATTTTTCAGTTTTTTATTTGTTAAAAAAGTTTGAAATATCCAATAAATTTCGTTCCACTTCATGATTGTGGATTGTGTCCCACTTGTTGTTGATTCTTCACAAAAAATTACAGTTTTATAGCTTTATGTTTGAAGCCTGAAATGTGGCAAAAGGTCGCAAAGTTCAAAGGGGGCCAAATACTTTCGCAAGGCACTGTATATGCTGGGTGTTCAATGTGCCCCTGCACCTTTAAGGAGGGGTGGGGCCCCCTCCAGACCATCTGCCTTCACCTATCTTATTAGAATGCATGTGCTTCCCCTGTGGAGTCTCTTACAAGTCAGAGATAGGACTACAGATCACAGGGTGCCTTGGAGGGGCCTGTAGCTTACGCATGCATTTGCAAATTTGTGCAACTACACCCCTGTTTTTAAACGCATACTGTTAGACAGGTTAATTTGGTTAGTCACAGCTGGCCGGTAAGTAGAGCTTGGTATTTGCCTTGGATTTATCCCTGGCCCTTGTTTTTTTCTGTTTATTGCCCTCCAATGCTCCTTGCTGCAAAGGCCAGTTATAGGTGTAGGCAGTGCTCATTCTTTGGTCTGTTGCTTCATCCTCCCTCAGGAACAGTAAATCGTAAAGTAGATGTAAACCCACCACTCACCCAGTATAAACTAATGGCACAGTATTAATTTATATATACATGCAAGTCTCCTGCATGTATCCCTACCATGCAAATGTCACCCCCTTCAGCAGTAGCAGCCCCACAAATGTCTGGAATCAGTGGGTAGGGCTCCTTGCTGGAGCTCGGTGGGTGGACTTGTGATGTCACAAGACTCCCCATCCACCTCTACTTTGTCCTACTTTGCTATTCTTGAGTCTTGAGAAACATCCTGCCCAATCATGCTGAGGTGTGGAGCAGCCAATCCTGGGAGAGCTGGAGGAGAAAGGAGGGGGGAGTGTGAAGCTTTGTCTGCTCTGTGCATGAGATAAGGAAATGACCGGTCACTCACAGCACGGGATAAAACGTCTCCTATTTCTCAGTTAGGTTTTTTTTTTTACGGAAAAAAAGGGGGATTGCTCATAGCTGGATTAACTCTTTGTGACAAGACTGGGCACAGATGACATGACATGCTCTACTTTACTAGGTAGAATTTTTTTTTTTTTTTTCGAGTTTACATCCACTTTAAAAAGGGAAGTATGGGGTATACAAATAAACAAAATGATACACTTATAGGTGAATGCAGCACTGATCTGATGCTGCATCTGTCCACCACTGCCTCTGCACTGAGAACTGAGCAACAAAACTGCTGATTGCTCAGTTCTCCCCTCAGCTCTGAGCAGCGAGTGGTGACTTTCAGTCACTGGCTCTCGGCTCTGCCCCTCCAACGCTCACTGGAGCACTGGGGAAGGGAGGGAGCGTCTGGCTCAGTCTCAGCATGCCATTGTGTGTGCATAGCAAATATTATATTTTACATGATATTTCGATTATTAAAGTATATATGACAAAAAAAGAAGCCTTTCCCTTAAACTACAGAGCTGGTAATCATACACCCTTGTGCAGGCTGTATTTTCTTTTGTTCAAGCACCATTAACTTTGCTCATTTCTTCTTAGCTGTGGAACTGGCTGTGTTCACCCTTTGTGAATCTATGAAGATCTCATAACAGTCCCACTATGTCACCGCTATCACAGCAGGGTCGCTCACAATAAAAATATAATTCATTAGGGTACTTCCTACATTCCCTACATCACCTGTGAAGGCCAAGTAAATCTAAAACAAATATACTCATATTCACAAAAAGAGAATAGGAAAGGTAATAATAACTAATCCCACAAAATGTATCTTCGCATGATCATTTTATGATTTCGGATTAACAAATATTCAACATTTCCGGAATACATTACAGCTGCTAAATTACCCGGACGCACATAAAGAGGAAATAAAACAGCGGGCCACGCCAAATAGAGACATCAGCCACACTGGAAGCTGAACTCTGCTCAGTGATGCGACAATTCCAATTTTATTATGCTCTGCCACGACGCACATCACATTCGCTGAGGGAAATTAAACTATTTGTCCTTATTTCCATTTAGCCAGACAAATCAAAAATTAGAATAAGGAGGCTAATTGCCTCTATGCATTGGAAGGCAGTTTTCAATGCTGGCGATTGGAAAAAGTTTGGAAAATACCCGGCCATATCCAATTACAGAATTTAGCATATCCATACTTGGGCCTATCTGCTGTAGAATTTCAGACAAAACACAACTACCCTTTAAACTGTCCCCTCCCCCCACCCCCCTAAAAATGTCAGGTTCCTGTGATTTAAAAAAAATGAGACAAAGATAAATCATTTCAGAACTTTTTCCACTTTTAATGTGACCTATAAACTGTACAACTCAGTACAACAAACTGAAGTCTTTTAGGTGGAGGGAAGTAAAAATAAAAAAAACAAAAATAATAAGGTTGCATAAGTGTGCACACCTTTAAACTATTACTTTGTTGAAGCTCCTTTTGATTTTATTACAGCACTCAGTCTTTTTGGGTATGAGTCAGCATGGCACATCTTGACTTGGCAATATTTTCCAACTCTTCTTTGCAAAAACACTCCAAATCTGTCAGATTGCGAGGGCATCTCCTGTGCACAGCCCTCTTCAGATCGCCCAACAGATCGGATTCAGGTCTGGGCCTTTCCAAAACTTTCATCTTATTCCGGTGAAGTCATTCCTTTGTTGATTTGGATGTATGCTTTGGGTCGTTGTCATGCTGAAAGATGAAGTTCCTCTTCATGTTCAGCTTTCTAACAGAAGCCTGAAGGTGAAGGTTTTGTGCCAATATTGACTGGTATTTGGACCTTTTCATAATTGCCCATTTTAACAGGGGTGCGTAGACTTTTTAGATCCACTGTCTTACCTATTTTCAGGCCACTCCAGTCCAGTCACGTGAACTCCCCTGTGCCAGATGCAGAGAGGAGAGAGCACTCCAACAGTGGCTGGCATTGCCTGGGAGTATGACATCACCCATAGACTTCAATGGCCCATCTATTGTTGGGGCTCCCTCCTCTTCCCTACACCAGCACTGGCTCACACAGGGGAGCGGAATCCCGTGACCTGACCGGAGCATACTAAAATTTGGCAAAAATAAATATCTTTCTTGCATAGGTGGTTGAGGGGGAGAAGACAGCTTTAAGTCTAGTTTGGTTTTGCATGGAATTCCAGTTTAATAGAAGTGGTTTGATCAACTTTGACAACTAGAACCGTGTGTGAGATTGCAAAACATTACAGCACCCAAAGCTTTTAGGGGCTTTTATGCAGCATTAGCTTCTTTTTGTTTTAGAGGTATTGCAGATATGAAATATCCCAGGATGCACCGGGAAACAAGCGAACTGGAAAGACATCATCAGCAGTCACGTCCGGTTCAAGTATATATATTCTGGGAGTGTCTGGTGCAGATGTCACATCTGGTGTGCACTGTGGAACAGCAGGAAGGTGAGCGGGGTCTGGACTGGAGCAGAGCAACTAGTGGTGTCCAACATGGGAATGCTCTAGCGGGTGGTGAACAGAGACTGGAGAGAATGGGGGATCAGCAGAGCTAGGGGGTTATTACTAACTAGGGCATCAGCAAAGCTGGGGGCACTACTGACTGGGGCATCAGCAGAGCTGTGGGTACTATTGAGTGGGGCATCAGCAGGGCTGGGGGTACTACTAAGCAGGGGATCTGCCGAACAAGAGTAGTAATTAGCTGGGGATCTGCTGAACAAGGGTAGTAATACACTAGGGATCTGCTGAACGAGGGTAGCAATATGCTGGGGATCTGCTGAGTACCAATAAGGGGGGGGGGGATCTGCTGAAAGAGAGTACTACTAAGCTGGGAATCTGCTGAATGAGGGTAGTAATAAGCTAGGAATCTGCAGAACAGGGATACTAATGAGCTGAAGATCTGCTGAGTGGGGTTACTAATGAGCCGAGGATCTACACAGTGAAAAAATCCTGGCAGTGATCATGAAAACAAGGAAAAAATTAGATTCATCACAAGAAACTTGTCTCTACAAAAAAATAAGAAAGCAATATCTTTCTTTCAGCACAAAACCGTGTTATGAAATGTGAAAGAAACTCAATGCAATACTTGTAACCACCCATTACATCATCACTTCTGCTACCCAAATAAATCAAATTAGAAGACGTTCTGCACCAAATGTATGGAAACATATAGGAGACCTGCATAGTTCTCTACGTGTATCAAATAATGGTGCATTTAACCGAGTAAATTCCACAAACCATATGTTTAAGCCCGAGAAACATCAGCAATTTCTGCTTCGCTTACATAAAAACAGATGTGCGCATACATTGTGTTTCCCATGGTCACAGTTTATTCCCCCTTCATTTCACAGCAACTCTTAGGGTAAAAGACTTAAATCCGATATTCCCAGTGGGAAATTCCTTCTTTTTTTTTTAAAGCCACAAAAGCAGTCAGTGCCAAACAGATTGAAACTGCTCCAACGTAACGCCACAGCGACAGAAATCTGTTTCTGGACAATGTTTATATAATCTGATTGTTAACAGAATTGAGTGAAAACAAAATGTGTAAAAAGGGCTGAATGTAGAAAATAAAAATCCTGAACAAAACAGGAAACCTCATAAAATGGTTCAAGTGGTGATACTGGCTGTCTGGTAGTAAAAGAGCAATGCCACTTCAGGACCGCTGCCTGTGCCACAGTATATATATTTGGTAAGGAAAAATGACTCTTTCCATACTATTCAAGCTTGGTCTTCATTTCAGAGAATCACACGCACAATATCTAGCTATTTCACTGCAAAACCATGGAGCAGCTTTCACACTTTTCATAAAACGTCTTGCTCTCAGGCTTTATTGAAGTCAGCAGTCCTCCAACTCGGTTGCATAACTCATAACCAGTCAAGGCTTGGCAGGAGAAAGAAAAGCCACCACACAAGCCTTTCTTTATATGGCATAGATAGATAGTCTAGGCCCAAACTGGCTGCTCACACTGACGCATTTCACCCGATAAAGGGTGTTAGTCATTACTACTACTTAAGTCACTCTACTCGCATTACTAACGGATATATTAGTACGAGAGACACACTACTTACCGTAACTGTGACTTTTACATAGAGATCAATAATACAACTATCAGTCCCTCCCCTTATACCAGGGTTCTAGGTGTAATCCTGGACTCTGACCTCCCCTTTCAGCCCCACATAAAATAACTGTCCAAAATTTGTAGCGTTTATCTTTATAACATCTGGAAAATAGGCCCCTTCTTAACCAATGAAAAGACCAAGCTACTAATTTACTCTCGCTATCTTCTGCCTCAACCATTTCATCTCCCTCCTCATTGGGCTACCTCTACACAGGCTACCCCACCTTAGCTCCTTACCAATTGCTCAGCGTCCCCCCTCTCTGTGATCCCTCCACCGGCTTCTGATTGCACGACAAATAAAAATTGAATACACCAACAT
>BLSH010479449.1:555782-563282 GCA_018402905.1 Glandirana rugosa | reverse complement strand
CTTTTCTCCTCGCATGCGATCACTTGGAAGCGACTAGAGTGAGTCTGACCCGGGTTTTTCCAGCCACCGTGGCAGAGCTGGTTCTGGCCCGGACTTTCTGCTCCGCCCAAAGCACTCTCCATCTGCATTTAATGAGCAGGAAGAGAACAGAGGGGAGCAGAAAGTCCGGGCCGGAACCAGCTCTGCCACGGTGGCTGGAAAAACCTGGGTCGGACTCTCTCTAGTCGCTTTTCAAGTGATCAAATGCGAGGCGACAAGTATCACCCGTCCATTATGGCGCCTCGCATAACGTCCATACGCACACATGGATCCCATTTTCCTCTTTTCCCTTTTAGTTAGCATTACAGACAAGCCAGTGGATACACTAAGATTTCTATTCCAGCAGAAGAAAGGAGATTCTATTGCTGTGTGAGGTAGAATAGGAAATTCTAGCAGGATCACCTTCTTGCTAGAGAAAAAGAAGAGTAGTGGGCGATGCAGCTTATCAGTGTCAAGCCTTAAGTGAAATATCTGCTGATGTGCATGAAAGAACTGGGAGATGAGCTGCATCGGTCTGATGCACTTTATTGCTCATATGAGTCCTTCGCAGCTCTGATATCTTCCTGTTCTCAAAATGATTTCAGAATACATGCAAACGTCTTTTCCTTCCCAACGGGCTATATCATAGGATTTTCTTAAGTGATGCCGCTGATCTTAGAATGCTATGATAACCAGGTAGTGGATTGGGACACAAGAAAGACATGTGAGGCCGGTTGTTGAGGAATAAAGCTAGACAAATGGTGGCTGTCAGGAAAATGACGGCTAACACCTAATTTTTCACAGTTTTATCAAGTAATAAAAGGTTTTACTGGCTTCCTGAAATATCCTGCTGAATCTAAAAATGTACCTTCCCTTCCAGAAAAAATGGCGGCAAGAGAGACAAAAGGGTTGATTTCCTAAAACTGGAGAGTGCAAAATCAGATGCAGCTCTGCATTCACACCAATCAGCTTCCAGTATTTTTTTTTTTGTCAAAGTTTAATTGAACAGTTACATTCGGATAACACGGGCGATCCGACTTCAGGCGCGACTTTGTAGGTGATCTGAATGCGACTTCAAGGCGACTTCAGGCGCGACTTTATAGGCGATTTGAATGTGACTTCAAGACAACTTCATCGTGACTTTAGGCGACTTACAAACGTGACTTAAAGCAACCTCCATGCTAGGCGACTTTGCCTTTGGCCAATCAGAGAATATAGCTCTTCTGACATCATTCCTTTTACCTGGGTAAATTATTTTCCTTTTCCTGTAAAGTTGCTTCAATATAGATGGGGAGGCAACTTCCATTGAATTCTATGGGCACAAGTCAGATAGAAGTCGCCTTGAAGTAGTACAGGAACCTTTATTGAAGTCGGAGCGACTTCAATAGTGTACATTAAGATGGCTCTCATTCACTTCAATGGAATTTTTTATGTCAGGCGACTTGGGGAGACAAGTTGGATCTCAAGTCGCTGTAGTGTGAACCGGCTCTTAAGACGTTAGAAGCCAATTGGCTACCATGCACAGCTGCACCAAATTTTGCGCTCTTCAGTTTTAGTAAATCGCCCCCAATGCTCACAAGCATTTCTGGTCTGTATATAGAACAGGATGCAGCATGATATGGCTGGGGTAGACATTTTCCTGCAAGGTGGATAGATTGTACATAACATAGGTCAGGAGGGCCTGTCCTTTCAGGAAACCTGTCATGAAAGAATCATGCAGGCTACCATTGCTGAAAATGCTGGTTACTTGGCTTCATTGCTTTCAGAGTCACTAACCTGGAATAAGTGCACATGTTTATAGCATGCATGTGCTAGATCTGTGACCAAAAAGAATGGATGCCAGACCCAGCCATACAGCAATGGCAGAACCCACACTTCTTTCATGACAGAGTCGCTTTAAAGTGTATTTAAACCCCAACAATGAACTGTTAATTACTCTCTTTACATATATAAAAAATATACAATTTAAAGGATTTAGTTAGATTTTTTTTTCTTTTAAAAAAACAAAGTTGATCCTGGCAACATGTCAGTGCTGTCCTGTTTACTGTGCACTCTTGCAGCGTTATCTCAAATAATATACTCAGGAAGTGTACTTTGAACTACAGAACACTACCCCCTTAAAATGTGATCAGAGGAGCAGGGTTCTGTAGTCCCAAAACACTTCTCACCCTACAGTGACAACATTAGTCCTTGATAGGTACAGTGAGGTTAGTTAATGAGCTTGTCATCCATGAAAAAACTGATGCAGCCACCATATTGAAGGACTGATCAGCTGCAATATATCACATTTTTGTTTTTGGAGATGCACTTTAAATATCTGCTTCTGTGGCATTAGTCCGAAACAGACAAGTGACCGCTCATGGTTAGCTCAGGGGACATGCAATACAGACACCTTTGACTTATGAAGGAAAATCGTAGCAAGGGGACTGCTTTTAAGCTGTAAGTTCACTACAGCCCTCCATCATCAGGAAGGCTTCACTGGTGGTATGCGTTGGTAGCATTAGGGCTTGTGTTAATTCAAGCAGGTTTTGCATTCTTATTGGTATAAAAAAAAAAAAAAAAAAAAAACAAACAGCTTGAAGCAAGTCAAATGCAGGTTTGGACGTGAGCTGCAGTTCAAATGCACCTATCAATGAATCCTGAATGGGGTATGGTTGGCCAATTCATGTGAGCTGACATGCTCCCCAGCTCCTGTACACAATCCTATAATCATCCTCCTCAGGGGCCTTCTGCTACTCATATACCAAGAGCACTTGCTCCCCAGACTGCACCAACACACTTCCCAGCCAGCGGCTTTGCAGATTTTCACCCAGGCGGCCATGACCAAATGCATGGAGGAAGCAGGCTCAGTGAAGAGAGGAAGCCGGTAGTATCCCTCAGACTCCTAAAACAGGGGAAGCAACTGGAGAGAGAGAGCAGGTGAAGCTGCAGCTGTGCAAATGAATGCTTCACTAGACTCTCTTTGGAGACCTAGCCTGAACAATTACACCCTACATCAGATGCTACAGCCACCTCAGAACAGCAGCTACTGACTGCATGGGTAAGAGGAAAGGATGGGCAACAAAGACTCGAACGGTGCGAAACACTGACTTACCCCCCCCCCCCAAAGACTGTACGAACAAGGAAGGTGAAGCTGAATCCACACCAAAGGATGTACTGTCTGCAGTTTATGCCTCATTATATGGTCTCGCAACTCAAGTGCAGTGTATTGGGGGGGGGGGGGCATTTTGTTTACTATGCCATGATTTTCGAAAGGTGTACAAATGCACCTCAGCACTGGAAGGCCAACTCAACAACCTGGAGGACACAGTACAGTGTTGAAAAGATTGCACTTTACAGTGCATTCTGAATGATCTTAGAAATGCCTCAAACTGATGTTATCGACACAAGGCCAAAGCCCATTGATACAGGCACACAGTTACCTGACTGATCAAGACATGGCCATGTAATGTCTTGACTGCTGAGCAGCATTGGCTCATTTATGACCAACTAATAAGCAAATACCTTGCCCCCCCAAAAAGACACGAAAGCTGATGAAGTTGGAAATAGGGCAAGGCCACAGCTTTAATGAACTTTAGAAATGTAACAAGTTTCCAAATGTACCAAACAATGATCACAGTATACCATGAGCACCCATAAAACAAACTCACACAGTCTAAGAGGCCTGTCCTTATCAGTGCCAGATAGGCATTAAACCGTCCCCAGAATTTAACTTGAGGGCATAGCCCATGAAGCAACATCAATTGCTGGCAAGGTCAAAACCGTCAATAAAGCTGTGACAAAACTTCACAACAGCGGGAGGGTGGGCAACTATTGAGACAACTGAATCTCCTCAGAGCAGTTGGACATACCCCAACGTAGCCTTTTCCTAGAATTCAGGCTCCAGCCAGTCACCTCGGGTCTTTGTAGGCAATCTTAAGGAAGCTACTTTACTTCCTTTTTAGGTTCACGCCCAGTGATACCATGCTTCC
This sequence comes from Glandirana rugosa, assembly GCA_018402905.1. Taxonomy (NCBI): domain Eukaryota; kingdom Metazoa; phylum Chordata; class Amphibia; order Anura; family Ranidae; genus Glandirana; species Glandirana rugosa. Next base: position 559,293 of record BLSH010479449.1, on the reverse strand, counting down.
AGCAGTCAAGGCTTTACTTTCCCTAAAGGAGGTTCAAGGGGCCTTCATTAGGCATGTGATGGACGCTCCCCTTTTTTAAAGGGCATAGCTAGAAGGAATAAGCAAAATGTTGTTCAATCATTGTTAACCTCATCCTTCAAACCCCACCTCTCAGCACTGTACTCCTCTCTTTCCTATTCCTTTTCATTCACCTAAACCACATATGTCAAACACAAGGCCCGCGGGCCGAATGCGGCCCTCCAGGCCTTGTCATGTGGCCCTCGCACCCAGTTTTGCAGCCAGAATGTGGCAGAACTCCATTTTGCCACCTCCAACTTTCACCCACAGCTTCAGTTCCCTGAAAGGTAAGACAAAGCCACTTACAAAAGGGAGGTACTAGAGCCAGGCAAGGTAGGAGAGAGATGCAAGGATGCTTCTGTGAGGGGGTTGGTGTTGCACATTGTGCATAGCGCACCCCTAAACCCTGCATTCTGTATACAGCACACCCCTGAACTTTGTATGTAATGCACTCCTGAACCCTGTACTCTGTACATAGCATAAACCTCGGTTCTGCACTCTGTACAGCATGTACTCTTGAACCCAGCACTTTTTACATATCGCACCCCAGATACAACTGGCCCTTTTAGGGCAACAAAGCTAATTAAGGGATTGGAGGACCTTAGTTATGGGGAAAGATTACAAGCACTGAACTTATTCTCTCTGGAGAAGAGACGCTTGAGAGGGGATATGATTTCAATGTATAAATACTGTACTGGTGACCCCACAATAGGGACAAAACTATTCAGCGCAAGGGAGCACACAAAGACACGCAGCCATTAATTAAAACGGTTTAACCTTAAACTGCGTAGCGGGTTCTTTACGGTAAGAGCAGTGAGGATGTGGAATTCTCTTCCACAAACTGTGGTTTCAGCTGGGAGCATAGAGAATTTCAAAAACTATTAGATGGGCACCTAAGGGACCACAACATTGAGGGATATACAAAGTAATACTGACATAAAAGCGCATACAAAAGTTGGACTTGATGGACTTGTGTCTTTTTTCTACCTCACTATGTAACATGAATAAACAAACACCTACTCAAGTCTAACAGCAGCATTAGCATTGATTATTGTTTATGGCATAGCTTGCAAGTTACCAAGGTGCATGACAGCTGCCCATAGTACAGGCAGTTCATGAAACATTCAAAGTCCATAAAATGTGTGTCCATGTAAAGTAAGCTTAAATTATACTCCCACTCTTAGCTTTCTGCAAGAATGCAAGTCTGCAGACCTCTATAGTTCCAAATTACAACCTTTAAAAAATGCATCATGGGAAACTGTCATTTACAGGACAATGAGGTCATCAAGTTGGGAAATGGTTGCATTCCAACTGTTCTAAAGAAACCAACGTATCCATTTATTGGTAACCCTCATTCACTGAGTGATTTAGCAGACTCAATGGTATTTTAGGTTTACAGCACCAGTGAAGAATCAGATTTACTGTGTAGCTCCACGTTTCCTACTCTTTTCAAGAAGTGAAACTTTCTTATTTTATCCTTTTATTGTTTCCTCTCTGCAGTGTTGCTTCCATTTACTTTCATCCGTCTCTGCAGTTTGCAATGCACCATTTTCAGGCGAGGAGTCAGTCATCAGCTGCCGCAAGCTGTAACCTGTATGACTGATTAATGTTACTACAGGTCAGCGTATTGGTGCCGCTGGAAAGAAGGCGGCTGTTTTAGCTAGGTACATTTTCTTCTGTGAAGTGGGCAATTGAAAGGTTCTGCTTTGGATTTTTTTTTTTTTTTATAAAAATGTCTGAAAAACATCTCTGCTAAAGAAATAAACAAGGATAGTCAAAGAAAGGGCCATCATGACTGGTATATTCGTTCTGGGTGGATAACAGCAGTTAAACAGCATTAGCCCTCTTATATCTCTTGGAAACTCCAGTGTCAAATTCCAGTGTTGCCCATCTGCATTCATCGCCAGGAGGTAATCTCGTTGTTGCCATTTGGATCTGTAGTTTACAATATAGTGTGAGGATTATTATTTCCTTATTTATTTTGTTATGCCCTTTAAAACTCAACCGCAGGATAAGCAAATATTGTCCAAATACAATAGCCATGTGAATTCTTACTTGAATCGTGGTGTGCTTTGTGTAGTCCTTCCACATCTGTGCAGTAATCCAGTGTAAAGCCTTGCCTCTGTACAGGAGCTTCCTGTAATATAGACCAGTCACTGCTGCTCTCTCTTCTTATGGAGGTTAACTGGTCTTGTCCCTGCCCCTTCCTGTAGTTTTCTACAGGCAGTCTGTAGTGGGTGGAGCCTGCTGGGTCCCCCCAGAGCTCTGCTCAGGTTATGTACAGCACAGAGACAATTTTCCTGCTATTTTATAAGGTAATATTGGGGATTGCAAAAGTGTTTTGTGCACACAGAGTAGATTTATATCCTTTTTCGATTACTGAGAAATATAATTTAAATAATATTTTTGTGCCCAGAGTTCAACTATAAGAACTAAGAGCTGCCTCAGAGCTAGTAATACAAGATCTTTGCTACATCTTTTTCCAGCCAAAAAGTTTTGCACCCCTTTAATGTGGTTACTCAACTTTGAGGCCTAACCACACCTACCTCTTGTCCTATCCAAAACCTGCCTCGATGGGCAATAAGGGGACACATAAAAGAGCCTTCTAAACTACGCACAACCAATTTTCGTTCATGGGACTTTGAATGAGGCACAATACAAAAGTCATAAAATATCAATTTATTGTACAAGGATTGGACACATGAATGTCTAAAGCACACTTAAAAAATGTTTGGTATATCAAGCCAATGGGTTATACACAATACATACTGTACATCAAGCTGATATATTTTCAAGTACATACTTTATATAACCAAGATGATTGCAATATGAGAGAGGAATGCATCTTGTAACTCAATGCGTTTCGTGAATACTTTTACTTCTTCAGGAGAAAATGCCTCCTACAACAGAACCCTATAAAACCTGCTTGGACCTTGACAAAAAGTTTCATCTCCAAATAGTGACCACTGCTCAGTGTCTGACACGTTAGTAGTGGAAGGAGACCAAGACGCCAAATGGGAAAACCAATGAGGTGGCACAAGAAAGATTATGGCTGTGGTAAAAATTATATACCAAAATACCAAAAAACAACCTAGTATTTGCAGGGGTGAGTGATGATTTTCCAACCAAACAGATCATGATCACATATGATGCCTTCTAAACTATTAAAAGATAGGCTTGTGGTGTCTGCTCTTAGGTAGGATTTTAAGCCTGGGTTCACACTATTGCAATGGGAAAACCATTGCAATTCCAGTGCCGGTTCCCGCATCGCATCTCCCTCGCAGGCGGTTCACACTGTCCTCTGCGGACCGCTGCGCGTGTCAATACAAACCTAATGACACCCCCAGATCATTTTGGAGATCACATCGCAAACTGAGTTTGGACAGGAATCAGATCGCATGGGTGTGAAAACGCAAACCTAAACGATCGGATTCCAGTGGGGGGGGGGGGGGGG
>BLSH010479449.1:516507-538760 GCA_018402905.1 Glandirana rugosa | reverse complement strand
CTGCCCCCCCCCCCCCCCCCAATTCACTCCCTATATAGCTGAAATTCCTATGGCATAATGGGAATAGTAGTACAGCAGCCAAGAAAACTCAAAAGGAAAGGACGTTGGAGTTTAACTACCACCACCTCCAGGTCCCCAGGCATAGCTGCAGGTTATGAACTGAAGTGAGGACATTAGTTAGATTTACAAGGTCATTTTCTCAGAAAATTGCTCATTTAAAGAAAAAAAAAAAAAAAAAGGCACATGTAACATAGGGACAGGAAGTATCGATGACGACTAGTAACTAGCCTGGAGTGTGACTTTAAGGCTTCATGCACACAGGACGTTAAAAAAACATCCTAAAAACATCAATAGCTTATCAGTGATTTTTTTCAGCTTTTTTGAGCGTTTTTGCGGCGGCGGCGTTATTGAGCGCTTTTTAACGCTGGCGTTTTTGAGTTTTTTTTTTCAATGGATAAAAAACATCCAAAAACGTTGGTGAGCGACGTTATTGAGCATTAGTGAGTGTTTTTGGGCGTTAGATCGTTTTTACAGCTGAAAAATGTCTCTCAGAACCCACTGGTCTTGGGCTTTTTTTACAGCTCAAAAACGTCACTGCTCAAAACAGTTGATAACAGCCTATGTGTGAATGGACACATAGGATAACATGGAGGGTTTAATGACTGTAGAAAAAAACGTCTGCAGCTGGAAACAGCTGCTGTAAAAACATCAAAAAACGTCCTGTGTGCATGAGGCTTAAAGTACAACTAAAGGCAACATACACATTTTAGTAAATCCTCATAAATACCTGAAAGTTGCACATGGTAATAAACATAAATAACTGAAATGATTATTTTCCTACCATATAGCTGCAATTGTGGTCTATAATCTCCTATTCATTTCTTCTTTGCTGTATATGGTTAGTAATCATGGGAGGAGTTCAGCAGAGCTTAGATGTTATTTCCTTTCAGTGAACTAATATCTCTATCTACCAGTCCTCCTGCTTCTATCGTGCTATTTTACATAACACACACCCATGTGTAAAACAGCACAAGTCAGTACAGGTTCATTTCCACACAGATTTTTCTATTAATCTGTGTGCTTCTCTCTGTCTGTTCTCCTTTGGTAATTTGTAAACTGGCAGAACAGAAGCCAAGCTAGGAGCTAAAGCAGTGGGCGGGCACAGAGGCGGGACATAGATGGCAGTGGGTGGGGCTTCACTGGTCGATCATGGGTGGAGCCTAATCAAGACTTCTGTGCATAATGATATGCCTGAAATGTCCATGTACTACAAGAACACCTCCCCCAGTGATGTCAGGACGTTTCTGCAGAGAGATAGCAAACAAAACGAGACAACAGGCAATTCGAAAACCAGGAAGTAAAGTTGTCACCTCATTAAAGGAAGTGTACATGAGAGCAGGGAACAAGGTAGATATCTTAACATCCTTACTGCTTTTTGCAAAACAATCAGTGACATGTTTGACTATATAGGTGAACATATTGATTTTATCATTTTGACCATAGTTCTTCTATAAGGTAAGCTCTGCTGTATTTTTTTTCTCATTCTATGCTCATTTTCAAATGCACAAGTATAATACAGGTTTACTTTAAGAAAATTACAGGTGGTAAGTGACAGAGTATTAGTGAACCATATAATTTACTTCACTGTCAGTCAACTGCACTCCTTTAGTGCTCACTCTTCCAGGCAATAAATCCCCAATGTCTGTGTTTGCTGTTAAAATAACCAATGTTGTAATGAGATAGAGAACATTATTTGTACATATTTGCCAACAACTTATTAGCTAAACTGATACCCACGTGTGTTACACTCAGCCTTAGATTACAAATAATTACCCAGTTCAAACAAATTGCGCATTTCCTGACTGGCATAGAGCTACTAACGTTTTTGGATAGAAGTAAAAAAAAACGCTTTGTTGTGTCTGTATACCCTTTGAGGCATCCTACCTTACTTGTCCCCTATTGTCCATTGGCGGAAAATCCAAAATGTTACAGCGCTCACAGGAATAAGAGAACATTCAATATAGGCACTTGTTCTGGGGACAACTGTCAAGGATGGGATTTCCTCCTACTTCCTGGATAGATTTACATACTTCCCATAGGACAGGAAGGCAAAGAGAATCTCCCCCAATGGTCAAACGGCAATAAAAAAAATGACTAAGTCTAGGACCTGTCCCAGCTCTATATTCAAAACTGAAAAAAAGAAATGTTATGGTGTTGCACTTTAAGCAAGCATACTGCATAGAATTTATAATGAATGTGTGCAGTTTTGTTTTATCGTGATTCCCACCATGGAAAATCTCTATTGGGAAGGTTTGTCTTTTGTCTTGTATTATGAATGAGCACTGCAAAACCATCATGTGTTCAATGGAAATAAAATCACTTCTAGAATACACAAAAATGCATGTAGCAATAGCAGTCAAAGATGTTACTACATACACAGAAATGTGAAAGGGCCCTATGGTTATTGTAGGACCCACTGAGATGGGGGACTGTGAAGTAATAGGGGGCTAAGCACTCTATGGCCATATAGTGCGACGGACTCCCCTTACCTTTAAGATGTTCAGGTACTTCTAAATAACCTTGCAGGATTTACAGTATCTCACAAAAGTGAGTACACCCCTCACATTTTTGTAAATATTTTATTCTATCTTTTCATGTGACAACACTGAAGAAATGACACTTTGCTACAATGTAAATTAGTGAGTGTACAGCTTGTATTACAGTGTAAATTTGCTGTCCCCTCAAAATAACTCAGCACACAGCCATTAATGTCTAAAAATGTGAGAGGTGTACTCACTTTTGTGAGATACTGTAATATGTCATTATTGCATGTGTGCGCTGTAATATGCTGTTTTAGAGCCCTTGGAGAGGATCAGAGCACCAGTCTGTAAGCACTGCGGGATGGGGCAGCTTACACTTTGGGGAGCCTTCAGCCCTGGGGGCCCCTTGGTGCTCAGAAAGAAAAAAAAGTAGAAGCATCTCTGCACCTTAAGCAGAATTAAAATCACATTAGCAAAAAAAATAAAAAAATCACTGACAGGACAAAGAAAACTCTATCTCGTCTCTTGTCATGAATGCTTCTCACTGCCTTTCAGCTGTAATGTACACGGAGCCGTACATGCTCAGCTCTTATACCGCTCTATGTCATAATAATGTGACTCCAGAGTGCATGAGCGAAAGTGACGTCATCACGGACTGGTCATTCAAATGGCTGAATAGACGGAACCCAGAAGGAAGACTAAGAAGTGCCAAGGACCAGCAGGAATGCTGGCAGTAATAAAAAGACTCCCTGAAGCCGCACATCTGCGTTGTCCCTATACTGGGTGTATGAATGGCAACCTCAGTCTGGACTCCAACCAGGCCATGCCCCCAATGCATTTTGCTCCGCCCCTCAGAGCTTAGTCAAGGGGATCCCCATGACTAAGCACAGAGGGGCGGAGTGAAACACGTTGGGGCGTGGCCTAGTTGTAGTCCAGACTGAGGTTGCCATTCATACACCCAGTATAGGGACAACGCAGATGTGCAGCTTCAGGGAGTCTTTTCATTACTGCCAGTGATTGTAGGAGCTCCCTTCCATGCCGGCACTCCCAGTGGCGGATGCTTGAGATCCATACCCACGTTCCAGTGAGCTTGAGGGTACCAGCAGGAATACTGACAGAGCAGAGCTGGAGGGCATCATTTGACACATTGGTCTGTTATAATGTGCTAACTTGCGGTGCCTAGCACATTATGCCATAAACCACCTGGGGGCCCGCCTAATTAAAAAAAAAAAAAAAAAAAGTTTAATTCCACTTTTACCAACACATGCACCCACTGACTGCACTGTATAAACTGGGTATGTAGCATTAGCTACATGGAGTATAAAGCGTTGTGTTCTGGCAGCAAAACCGAGAGACTTCCCGTCCTGCTTCTGGAAAAAAATCAAGTTGGGCTGAGCATAGCTCAACCATTTATAGGTAACCTTGTATTTTATGATGGAATACAAGTCTTCCTCTGACTGAGGAGGAGATTGCCCACCCACCTGCCTCTCTACCTCAGCTAAAATCTGAGAAAACCTTGTATTCATTCATAAAATACAAGGCTACCTATGAATGGTTGAGTTGGCCAAGTCCAAGTTCCTCTGCCAGAACACAGCACTTTATACTGTACAGTATGTAACTGATGTACAGTGGGACCGTATGTTAATAAAGGAAATAGTTTATTTGGGGCAATTTGCCAAAATTACCTATATAAAAAAGGTACAGTAAAAATGGAGTTCGGTTTTAAGCTAGCTACTTGTACACACTCACATTTTGGCCAATCACAGCTGATTCAGCCAAAATTTGATCTGTGATTGGCCCTGTCAGCACCACCTGGCTTGATAAAAATTTGATTTAAAAGTGACTTGGCTGGGCATAAAATGATTGGTCTAACACTGACTGCATCCTATCAGCTGCAGTTACTTTTTGGATATTCCGGCAGCCATGGATGCCATGGTTGCCTAAATACAATAGCCAGCAGTGGAGCTTCCCCCATCCATACTGTTAAGGTGGATGAGGGAATCCCCATGGGCTGAAGAAGATAAATGTGCATGTGTATGGCTAGTCTTGGCTCAGCCTAATTGGGAGAATTCTAAACAAGTTTACATGAGCACTGATAAGAGACTCTGCTGATTCACATGCCTGAGTGAGTAAGAATCACAAGGATGTTTTTTTCAGCCAACCACTAAAAAAAAAAAGTAGCGCTAAGTTCAGGGAACAGAGAAACACTATTCTAGATCATATACTGTAGTTGTTTTTAGAAAATTGTGGATAAACGTAGCAGAACATGCTGCGTTTGTAGGGAACAGTTAGACATTTGTTTGGGGAATAGGTCTATGAATGGTGTGTAGACAATGAGGCAATTTGGGGACAATCTAGCTCCAAGTAAAGTAGTAATAAACTCTCAGCCTTTAACCACTTGACCACTGGGCACTTAAACCCCCTTCCTAACCAGACCAATTTTCAGCTTTCAGTGCTCTCACAGTTTGAATGACAATTACTCAGTCATACTACACTGTACCCATATGAAATTTTCGTCCTTTTTTTCACACAAGAGCTTTCTTTTGGTGGTATTTAATCACCATTGGGGTGTTTACTTTTTGAGCAATAAATGGAAAAAAAACAAAAAATTTGTAAAAAAAATGCATTTTTCTTTATTTCGGTTATAACATTTTGCAAATTAGTAATTTTTCTTCATACATTTTGGCCAAAATGTATACTGCTATATATCTTTGGTAAAAATAACCCAAATTAGTGTATATTGTTTGGTCTTTGTGAAAGTTATAGAGTCTACAATCTATGGTGCCAATCACTGAAAATTGATCACGCCTGATGCACTGACTGCCTATCTCATTTCTTAAGGCCCTAACAAGACAGAAAAGTACAAATACCCCCCAAATGACCCTTTTGGAAAGTAGACAGTCCAACGTATTTAGTAAGAGGCATGGCGAGTTTTTTGAAGTTGTCATTTTTTCCCACAATTCTTTGCAAAATTAAGATTTTGTTTTCATTTTTTTTTTTCACAAAATTGTCATATTAACAGATTTCTCACACCCAGCATATGCATACCACAGATTACACCCCAAAACACATTCTACTACTCCTCCTGAGTATGGCGATACCACATGTGTGAGACTTTTACACAGCCTGGCCACATACAGAGGCCTTAACATGCAGGGAGCGCCATCAGGCGTTCTAAGGATATAAATTACACATATAATTTTCTGACTACCTCTTGCAATTTTGAAGGTCCTGGAGCACCAGGGCAATGGAAATGCCCAAAAAATGACCCCATTTTGGAAAGTAAACACCCCAACGTATATTCTATGAGGCATAATGAGTCTTTTGAACAGTTAATTTTTTCCACAAGTTTTTGAAAATGTAGAAAGAAAATGAAAATGCATTTTTTTTTTTTTTACACAAGGTTGTCCATTTATACAATATTGCTAACACACAGCATGTACCCAGCAAAAATTTCACCCTAAAATATATTCTACTACTTGTCCTGAGTATGGCGATACCACGTGTGACACTTTTACACAGCCTGGCCACATACAAAAGGCCCAACATGCAGGGTGCACCATCAGGCATTCTAGGGGCATACATTTCAAATCTAATTTGACTACCTATTACATTATTGTGAGGCACTGTGGTGGCACTTATGGGCGCTGTAGTGGCACTGATGGGCACTGTAATGTCACTGATGGGTGCTGTAGTGACATAGATGTGTCATGGATGAGAACTGATGTGGTATGGATGAGCATGAATGAGGCATACATGGGCACAAATGGGGGTGAATAAGCTATAGATGGGGATGACGGGGATGATGGATGGGTAAGCACAGATGCATTGGTGAGCACGCATGCATGGGTGAGTACAGATGGATGGCGGAGCACGGATGGATGGAGGAGCACGGATGGATGGCGGAGCACGGATGGATGGGTGAACACGGATGGATGGGTGAACACGGATGAGGCTGGATGGGTGAGCACCGCTGGATTGGTGAGCATGGATGAGGCTGCATCTGTGAGCATGACTGGATTTGGTGAGCAATGCATGCATGGGTGAGCACAGCTGGATGGCAGAGCAAGGATGCATGGCAGAACACAGATGCAAGGGTGAGCACGGATGCAAGGGTGAGCACGGATGCAAGGGTGAGCACGGATGCAAGGGTGAGCACGGATGGATGGCGGAGCACGGATGCATAGGTGAACACGCATGCATGGGTGAACATGGATGAGGCTGGATGGGTGAGCACGGACGAGGCTGAATGGGTGAGCACGATTGGATTGGTGAGCAAGGATGCATGGGTGAGCATGGCTGGATGGGTGAGCACGGATGCATGGGTGATGGATGAGTGAGCACAAATGGGCGAGCATGGATGCATGGGTGACAGATGAGTGAGCACGGATGGGTGAGCATGGGTGACGGATGAGTGAGCACGGATGCATGGGTAACGGATGGGTGAGTACGGATGGGTGAGCATGGATGCATGGGTGACAGATGGGTGAGCATGGATGGGTGAGCACGGACGCATGGGTGACGGATGGGTGGGCACGGATGGGTGAGGGATGGGTGAGCACAGATGCATGAGTGACAGATGGGTGAGCACGGATGTATGGGTAATGGATGGGTGAGCACGGATGCATGGGTGACGGATGGGTGAGCACAGATGCATGGGTAACGGATGGGTGAGTACGGATGGGTGAGCATGGATGCATGGGTGACAGATGGGTGAGCATGGATGGGTGAGCACGGACGCATGGGTGACGGATGGGTGGGCACGGATGGGTGAGGGATGGGTGAGCACAGATGCATGGGTGACAGATGGGTGAGCGGGGATGGGTGAGCACGGATGTATGGGTAACGGATGGGTGAGCACGGATGCATGGGTGATGGATGGGTGGGCATGGATGTATGGGTGACGGATGGGTGGGCACGGATGAGGGTGCATGGATGAAGCTGGATGGGTGGATGAGGGGTCCCTGCCTGTCACATAGCGGTGCTGTGGGCACTTCAGACCCTGCCCACAGCACCGCTGCATCTCCTCTCTCCCCCCTCTCCACACGATCCGATCGGTGCGGAGAGGGGAGAGACAAGCCGGCACTTCCACCGGCTTGTTTACATGTGATGCTCCGTCATTTGACGGAGCGATCACGTGGTAAACGGCCGCTCCAAGCGGCCATTTACCGTGATCCGTGATGCGCCGGGTCTCACGCGGGAGCGCGTTATAGTACGTCCTCCCAGAACAATGAGTGCCACTTGCAGCCGTGTATTTACATTACACAGTCGGCAAGTGGTTAATTACATTTAGGGGTCATGCACACAGGCCTTTTATATCCCCAGTGTAATTTCCCGTAGCTTGCCTGGGGAGCCATGTACAGGTAGGTAAATGACCGTACATGGCCATGTTCTTGTACACACCGATGCTTCATTAGTGTCCACAGGGACCCCACTGGCATGACACATACATACACACACACACACACACACACACACACACACACACACACAATTGGAGCTGGACCAATGTAACTATCTAAAAATTGCTATACCTAAAAATCTTTAGCTATAAACAATCTACTAAAACATTTGAAATGCAGAGTGATCATTGCTTACCTTTTATCATTTCAGGTTAGTAACATGTTTACACTGACACATTTCTAAAATGTTATATTTTAAAATAAAAAGTAAAAAATCATATGGACTGTCTACATCAGCATTTCTCAACCAGGGTTCCTAATGTACGCTACTGAGTCACTCCGACTTCAAAAAAAGGTTCCTGCGCGACTCCAAGGAGACTTCTATCTGACTTATTCCCATAGAAGTCACCTCCAAGTAGGATCCCCATCTTAATGCAAGCGACTTTACAGTGAAAAGAATAGAATTTTATTTGGGGCAAGTCCCTCCCACCCTTCTCTGATTGGCCAAAGGCAAAGTCATCTGGCATAAGTTGTGTTGTAAGTTGCCTGAAGTCATGCCGAAGTCATGCTGAAAGTCGCGCTGCAATTGCCTAGCAAAGTCGCGCTGAAGTTGGATCGCCCCTGTGTGAACCGAGCCTAAGGAGCATTCTTCCCACTGACCATCACAGGAACGTATCATGAGTTGTAGATACAGTGGTTTTTAACAAGGGTTCCCCGAGACCAGAAAGTTATTTCAAGGGTTCCTTTGTGTTGGAAAGGCTGAGAAAGGCTGTTCTACATGCTGTAACCCAAAACGTTCTGTGCACTCGGTCTTAGCCTCCTATCAAGGGCCCACTCTGGGATAACTAATCGCCACATTAGAAAACCCATAGCCCAATATAACTGCCCTTTTTAATTATCTGTAGACGCAGCCACATAATGATCTGACCCAGAGTCTTCTTTTTCCATTTGGTTCCTGGTTTGAGTCCATCCTTGGGTGTCCACGTCAGTGCCTGCCTGAAGTGGACACTTCTTAATGGAAGAACTGTAACAGGGTTCTCTCAGATCGAGACCCCGACAAAGGATTTTGAGGGGAACAGCATGGGACCAACAATCTCAAGGGAGCTTCGCTGGATCAGCAGCCCCCCCAACTGGAGCAGTGGTGGTATGGGACCTGGATGAGGGACTAAGTTGAGTATATCTCACTTCACAATGTAAAAGGGGGAAGGGCGAGACATAATATAGACTAGAGGGGTGTATGAGGGAAGTCTAGGAAAGAAATGTTTTTGCCCAGTGTATGGCTTTCACTCAAGGAATGTCCTTTTCTATTGATTTTTTGTTCTTGCTTTTGGCAGGCCTATGGCTGATGTACAGGTGTGTGCGTCTCACTTAGGTCTCAACGTCCGTATTTAAAAGCCAGTTACCCTTTCTTTCAGATGATATGGTAACTGGAAAAACAGCAACTGCAAAAGGAGAGAAGCCCATTGCTACTCAAGGAATGAAAGGGTTTGTCTTGTCGCTTATGGTAAACTCTAGGAGTCCAGGTTTCTTCTCATTTAAAACTAGGTTTGCACCGATAGTTTTTTTTCCTTTTTTAAAATCAGCAAGTACGAGTACTGATACTTTTTGTCAAGTACTCGCCAATACTGAGTACCTAGACTTTGCGTCAAAGGAAAAAAAAAAATGGCGCAAATCAGGGCCGCTGGAGGTGCTCCCAGGGCTGGAGAAGTTCCGGGACTCATGGGTATAGGGCGGAAGTGATGTCAGCTTGGGGAAGACCACCTCTACAACTCCTCCAGGCCTGTGAGAAGCTCCAGCGGCCGTGATTTGCTACCGGATATGTACCGTGAGTTCTAACATGGTTTAACCTGACTAGATGGCGCTTTAATACGCTTGTATACACACACACGCGTGCGGTGGGGAAATCGCATGCAATTCTTTGCAGTGCGATTTGCGCCCATTCATTTTGTATTGCTGCAAATCACACCGCAAAGTATCAGTTTCGGTATGGGGAGCAATTGGACGCATCCCTATTTAAAACCATAAACATGGTGGAATCAAGATAGAAGCTATTCAGATTCCACTAAAAAGGGACTAGTCTCTTCAGGTCTTCATATCATTTTTACACTTACAACCACTTAAATCCTGGAAATCTGCTAACTCATCGGACTTGTAACTTCACAGTTCCACATCCTGAGAATACATTTTAATAGACTCCTGAAAGAGCATTGTTATGGAATAATTGGGGACTTCACTACATCCTAGAACTCCCAAAACTACACGTTTTTTAAAAGCTGCCAATTGTCATCAAGTGTACCACTTAATTCTGCCACTACACAACTCCAATCTAATTAAAGTGAAATTCCACGCAAAGAGCTATACACATAGTGCAAAGCACATTTCTTCGGTCACTTTCAGTCAAATTTCAGAAACTCCCCACTATATATTTGTTTTGTGTTTCCATTCCCACAGCATACCGAAAAATTATTTAAAAACATTCTTGCCTTTTTAACTGTTTATTTGGAGCAGGTTTTTACACAGGACTCTATAGACAAATACAAATCTAGTTTACAACTGATAATGAGATCTGCACAGTTAAGACAGGGTTAATTATGGTAACTTAACATAGCTTCCCACAGCCCCCTAAATATTATTACAGATAATGGAAAGCGAACTATATTTTTCAGCAAGAAAAAAGGCAAATAAAATGGTAAGCAGCAAATTTAGATTTTTCTAACGTATGTTATTTGAGGTTTGGTTCACACTTCTGCGTGTGTCTGCAGGTATTGCAGCAATTCCCGCACCCACAACCACACAGTGGAAATGAGCTGCTCTGTAGAAACGCACAGGGCTGCCATTCTTTATGAATATAATGTACGCATGCGTGGGAACCACGGGGACATCACATGGTCTTTTTTCCCCCTGAGGACGTATTTTTTTTTTTGTTGTGGAAACGCAGGCACGGCAGCTCATCCCTTTGAATGGGCTGAGTGCCTGTGCAAAGGTGGCCTGCAAAAAGGCACAGGTGTGAACATAGCGTGAATGGTAACATATACCAAATATAAAGTAGGCGCTATCCCAGTTTGGTTGAAAACGTGGAAATACACTTTAAAACTATATAGAGGAACCCTAATCAACCAAAGGATTTTCAGTTTTGTATAGTCAGTTTGTGATCCAGGTACCTCTACCAAACACTACAGCCAAGTCCTTGAACTCCACTGTTTGTTCAAGAACATTAGGGTCAAAAATGCATCCCTAGACTGAACAATCAAGCAAGAGCAGAAGAATGCGGCCATCTCATCAGCATGTTCCCTGCCAGCACATGTGCTCCGCACCTGAAACCAATTGGCTCCTGATGCTGCCCATTCCTCCCTTGGTTTGAGTGTTGCATACAAGACTGAGCCTAGGTTCACATTGATGCGATTTGGCATGCAACATGTCAAATCGCCTGCCAAATCGGGGGCAATTGCCGGCAATAGCACCGCCCGAATCGGTGCGACACCGCACCGATTCCCAAAAGTAGTTTCTCACTACTTTTGGCGACTTCGGGGCGCGATTTCCATAGACACCTCTGCAGAAACCCGCACAGATGTCTCTGAAATCGCCCCCCGAAGTCCGGACCAAAATACGGGAATGAAATTGTGTAAGTTCATTCCCGCTGTCAGTGTGAATCCAGGCTAAATACTAATTTGTGTACTTGCATTGCGACACGTTTCATTTATTTCATCATTACATAATCAAATCATGGTATCTACCTGGAGTTCAGGTGTGCCCTATTGTCCATAAGACTTCAGCCAGACCATCTATACCGCTCTCCTTCTAAGGCTCGGTTCACACATAGGCGATCAGACTTCGGCGTGACTTTGCTAGGCGCTTTTAAACGCGACTTCAGCTCAACTTCGGAAGACTTACAATGTGACTCCAAGCCAGCTGACTTTGCCTGTGGCCAATCAGAGAAGTGAGGGAGGGGGCTGCCTTCAAAAATTATTTTCTTTGAACTGTAAAGTCACTTCAATATAGATGGGGATCTGACTTTGGAGGCGACTTTGGGCACAAGTCAGATAGAAATCGCCTTGAAGTAGTACAGGAACCTTTTCTGAAGTCGCCTTGAAGTTGGAGTAACTTCAGTAGGGTTTATTAAGACGGCTCCCATTCACTTCAATGGGATTTCGGATGTAAAGATAGTAAATACTCACCATTCCGACTGCCTGCATCACCAATCTCTGCTGTATTTCAGAACAATCACTGCCTCAAGTGTCTTCAGAAATGGAAACTTCTAAGAATATCAGATTCCTGGTCCCAATTCCGCTCGGGGCTGAACCACACTTTTGCCTCGCCTTGTAACACTCCACAATGCATGGTAATGTGTTGCGTTACACAAAAGTGTCATGTCAGATTTTGGAAACGCTGAGGTGCACATGGGCCCTCCGTAACTCCTCTCCAGACCCCCACAGAACGCAGAAGTGTCCGTTTCTGAAGAAACCTCAGGCAATGATTTTTTACATTAGAGCAGCATTCAAGGTAGTGGAAATATGAACAGTCACACGTGATTTTGCCACAATTTTACTGTGCTTTCATAGGTCATGTGACTCAAAAAACACATAAAAAACGTAACAGAAGTGAATGCGGTGTTGCTATCAGTGTGTGAAGAGTGGGAGAAGAGGGTTGCATTGACAATCCAACACAATGGGCAGCACATTGAACACATTTTATAAGTGGTCAGAAACTTGTAAATAACTCATGAAAGAATAAAGTTACGTTAAAACCAAGCACACCATTGTTTTTCTTGTGAAATTCCCAATAAGTTTGATGTGTCACATGACCCTCTTCCTATTGAAAAAACAAAAGTTGGATTCAAAATGGCTGACTTCAAAATGGCCGCCATGGTCACCACCCATCTTGAAAAGTTTCTCCCCTCACATATACTAATGTGCCACAAACAGGAAGTTAATATCACCAACCATTCCCATTTTATTAAGGTGTATCCATGTAAATGGCCCACCCTGTAGTTATAGGCTTAGCAAATCCAAATCAATTCAATGTAGAGTTCTAAGGAAGAGAATTGCCTCTGCCAGATCCCTTCATAGAGGCTCTTAAGTCAGACTTTATTATTTTTAGGGCTGAAAATAATCTTTCGACACTGACTTGCGTGGGTGGCATTGCAGTAACTATTCTGGCCACATCACTAACGATCTCAGGATAAACAAGGGTGGCTTTTTCAACAGTAAGTTTTGATGAGCAATCATACTTTTCAACTTCTTTTAGTGCTTTATAAAACTCCTGTTGGAATTTTTTTATTTGGACATTTACTGGTTCTGTAACGCTTATGCGACGTCGCTTTCCTTTAGCAACTTCCATTTTGTCTAAGAAGGAATCAAAGTCTAATTCTTCGTTTGAAGAAGATGATCCTGAGTTACCACTATTGCTTAAAATAACTTCATCCTGTGGAGGTATTTCAGGTCGTAATCCCTTCAGGAGTCGGAGTCGGTGCATTGTTTGCCGACTCCAGGTACCCAAAATTTCCACGGACTCCGACTCCACAGCCCTGGTATACAGAAGGCATCCAAGTAGCCATATTGCATTGAATTTTACAGAAAATTACAGAGCTGCAGATTGAAAAAGAAATGTAAATTTAACGACATTAAATTACAATATGGCTTGTGTCAGTTATATGTGATATATATATATATTTTTTTTTTTTTCATTTGCTAGGTTTTCCCCATGAAAGTGCCAAAGAAATAATATCAGAATGGATGCTAGTGTAATTAGTCTGTACAGACAACCATACAAGAAAAGAAGCAGCTCCCCATAATTTGTAATATCCTTCAGTTCACCAACACTCTACTACACATAACACAAAATGAATTTACTTGTAATTAAATGCTGGAGAAGATTTGCGAGCGACTGGCATTCGCTTCCGCAAGATCAAAGTGCATAATGTAATGCAGTGCCACATGTCAAATGTTACTTTAAAAGCTATAATTACAGCTTCTGCCCAAAGGGAATCCTGCAGTAGAGGTTCCCACATTCAAGTTCCAATGTAAAAGTGGTCTAGTAAGTTACACCGTTAGGTCACAGTGTGCTAATAAACAACAGACGGAAAAACCGGATGTATTACATACAACCCAAACAGATTTCAGTCTTAGCCCCCAGCTACAACGGAAAAGTAGAATGTATTGGGTTTTGCAAGTATTTTTATTTATTACCTTTAGAGCAGGCGTGTCCAACCTTATGACTTTCCTGGGCCATATTAGAAGAAGAGGAATGGTCTTTGACCCCACATAAGATACACTAACATGAGCAGAAAAAGTCAGGCAGATCACAAGTTAACGATCACAGATATAGAGAAGGTATCTGAGTAACAAAACTTCTTTTTTTTGGAATTTTTTTTTTCTTATAAAATTTAAAAAAGGGCAACAGAAAATAGTGCGATATTTTATACGGTTTTCCAATAAACTTGCATCAATATTTGGTTTGATGAATGCAGTAGCAATTCTCAATGAATTCTCAAGGTGCTCCTCAGATATTTTGGTTCAAAATTCTCCCTTCGTGTGCTTCATCCTTTTGTTTATATCTTTGATTATTTTGCTGTTTATCTACTATGATATATATTTTTTTAATTTATACATATGTTGACTGATGCATAAGGCCTCATACACATGGGCGTAAGGTGGCATAACGTTTTCTGGGGTTTTTTTCAGCTCCCAATGTTAGTCAATGGGACTAAAAAATGCTGGCATTTTCAAGCTGTACATGGCGTCGGCGTTTCTTACAACCGACGACCAGCGCATTCCTTGGCGGCATCTCCGGAGTATATTTTGACATAGACGCCAAAAAACGCCATGACACGCCAATGAACGTCAGTAATAGCGTCAATCGGCGCTTTCCAGCGGCGGCGTTTTGTAGCTGTAATCACATGATTGGGTAATGTAAAACCAGGAAATTCCTGTGTAAAATTACCCAAGAGTCCCAGCAACAGGTGGAATTGTGGGTATTTCAGTTTCCCATCATGGCTGCCAGTGTAGGACAGCAAGAGCTGATCCTGAAGGTTCAGAGCCACACAGAAATCTGGGATGTGTCACATCCGAGATATGGTGACCATCACCTGAAAGTCTGCAGCTGGCAGCAGATCTGCCAAGAACTGGTGGCAGGATGGCAGGAGATGTCAGCGGCGGAGAGAAAGATTACCAGTAAGTATAATGTCATTTGAAAGATCTGTTCGCTGTATTTCAGAGCAAAATTTTAAACCTACTCTCTGTCCTTTATTTCAGCTAAAACCATGCAGAAAAAAGGTGGAAGTCCCTCCGAGACCGTGTCCGGAGGGACCAAACAAAGGAGGAAAAGTCTGCCCGATCTGGGGCTCCAGCGCCACGCAGGAAGCACATCCATGCCGGCAGCCTGGAATTCCTGCATGCATACTATGCATGGGCGAGCAGAGAGTACGTGATGTTCATTACCAACTTCACCTCCGGAAGAATTTCCCAGTTTAGGACCAGAGCACTTTTTGCGATTCGGCGCTGCGTTGCTTTAATTGACAATTGCGCGGTCGTGCGACGTTGTACCCAAACAAAATTTGCGTCCTTTTTTTCCCACAAATAGAGCTTTCTTTTGGTGGTATTTGATCACCTCTGCGTCATTTTTGATCACCGCTATAAACAAAAGAAGAGCGACCATTTTGCAAAAAAAAAAACAAAATTTCTTACTTTTTGCTAAAATTAAAATCCCCAAAAAAATAAAAAAAAAATATATATATTTTTTACCAGTTTTGGCCGATTTATATTCTTCCGCATATTTGTGATAAAAAAAAAAAAAAAAATCGCAATCAGCGTTTATTGATTGGTCTGCACAAAAATGGCCGCGTTTACGGATGGTGATAATTCATTTCTGGGGTTTTTATTTTATTTTTTTTTTTTTTTAGTAGTAATGGCGGCGATCTGCGATTTTTAGCCGTACTGCGATATTGCAGCGGACATTTTTGAAATTTTTTTGGGACCAATGACATTTATTCAGCGATCAGAAATTTAAAATGTCCACTGATTACTGTAAAAATGTCATTGGCAGTGAAGGGGTTAACCTGCAGGGAGAGATCTAGGGGTTCACTGTGTTCCCTGGGTGTGTTATTACTGTGGGGGGGTTGGGCTACCATGGGGGCATGAGAGATCTAACTGATCCCAGTGACAGGGATCAGTAGATCTCCCATGCCTGCACTGTCAGAATGGGGAACCGCCGTGTTTACATTGGCGGTTCCCCCTTCTTTGCCTGTGGCCGCTCATCACGGCTCGCCGGCGGATATCGGGTCCGCCCGAGCCGCGGGCACACTCCTCAGGAGTGCGGCGGGCGCGCGCGTCGCCTAGCGGCCATTTGCAGATCGCCGCCTTCTTACGGCGATTCGCGGCCAGCGTCCACACTGCCGCCATAAATATGCGGTAGGCGGTGTGGAACTGGTTAATCAACGCCCTACACTTTAACTTTTTTTGTGTATTCACCATATTGTGATTGTTAACCAAAAATGTACATGGCTAACGAAAATTTTTTTTCCCTATGCATACTACTGCGCATGCATGCGTTATAACTGACAATATACCTAACGTCATTATTTGCAGGACCACATCTAACATTTCCCAGCCCCAAGAGGAGGCAGTGGAGGAGGAAGAGGTGACAGGGACAACTGCGGCAAGCGCGTCCCCCATGTCAGCTGGAGAAGGACCTTCGCAGGCATCTCCCCATGATGATAGCATTCCAGAGGCGCCTGAGGTAACTGTCCATCCATTCTGTACTGCATTGTATGTCCATCTGTACACCAACCTTCAAAATTTTTTTTGTTTTCTTTTCAGGTCCCTGTGGAGTGTGCAGTGCCTCAGCATGGGGAGATGCCTGCTGAGGTCAC
Source organism: Glandirana rugosa (assembly GCA_018402905.1). NCBI lineage: Eukaryota > Metazoa > Chordata > Amphibia > Anura > Ranidae > Glandirana > Glandirana rugosa. Next base: position 521,952 of record BLSH010479449.1, on the reverse strand, counting down.
TTCTCGAGGTCGTGGACGAGGGAGCACCGGCCAAATACCTGCTATTGGTCCGAACGAGGAAGAGGTGTAGGACTATTGCAGGAAATACGGCAGGAGCAGCGGAGTACCGATCCGTTTTTGGATCCCAACAACGGTACCGCCAGCCTCTGCCGTGCATTGTACCATGTACTGCAGGAGGGGGAGATGAGTCCAGGCTGTGCATGGATCGAATATATGACCTGGCGAAATCATTTCGCCAGGCTAAAATGAGTGGGCGTCCACCGCCAGTCGATCCATGCACAGTCGCACAGGATCCCCCAATTTCCTCCAGGACATCAACAGTCCTAGCACCTCCACCCTCTTACCAGCCACCTTCTCCACAGCCATTTCCACTGCCCACCATGACCCAGCATGCTGGCCTGCCGGGTATGCCCCACTTCCCCGAATTTACACCGTCCTCCTCCTTCTACCCCAATTTCCCTCTTCCCCATGGACCAAGTTACCCTCCTGCCCAATCACCATACCCTCCCCCTGAGCCCAGATCCCCCACATACCACAATTTTTAATAATATTATTTTATACAGATACAGTATGTCTGATTGTCTTTATTATCAGCTAATGTGATATTTCTTGTTTATTTCTATGTAGTACATTCCATGCTGAACAGGACATGCGCATGCTAAGGACAAAATGTGTCCTTAGTATGCGTGTGTCCTGGTCAGAATGCAAAGTACTTTCCATGCTGAATAGGACATGTGCATGCTAAGGACTCATTTTGTCCTTAGCATGCGCGTGTCCTGTTCAGAATGCAAAGTACTTAGCATGCGCATGTCCTGTTCAGCATGAAAAGGACAAAATGTGTCCTTAGCATGCGCGTATTCTGGTCAGAATGAAATTCACTAGTATAAATATGGTAGGTAAAAAAGACATACAATCGAGTAAAATGAATAAAATGGGCTTTATTGAAAGGATAGGTAATTTTTTGAGACATGATCATCTTACCAAGAAACTTCTCCATCTGGCGAAACAAAAAAAAGCAGCAAACTGGTCTCGGATGCTCATTACTCGGACAGATGCTCTCAAGTCCATGAATTGATGGCGTTGACTCTGGGGTGTGGGTTGTGGTTCTACATGACTTGTGTCACTGCTACGTAAGAAGTTGTGGAGCACACAGCACGCCAGCACGACTTGGATGGCATTTTCGACGTCCAGCTGCATGCAGGTCAGTAATACCCTCCATCTTGCGCTGCAGACTCCAAAGGCACATTCAACGACCCGGCATGCTCGGCTAAGTCTGTAATTGAAGACCTTCTTTTCGTGGCTGAGTCCGTACCCACTGTATGGCCTCATTAAATGTTCTGCCAGTCCAAAGGCCTCATCACCAACCATCACTAGTGGTATGTTTGGCTCCTCGGTGCACGGCAGGGGTCGGCTAGGCGGGATGTGCATTCGTCCTTCATTTAAGCGGCGTCCAAAAGCCGACTCCCGGAATATGAGTGCATCACCCTGGCTGCCAAAGGCTCCGACATCCACCGTAAGGAATTTTAAATTGGCGTCAGCCAACGCTAACAGCACCACAGAAAAATATTTTTTATAATTAAAATATGAAGATCCTGAATGGGGTGGTTTCTTGACCCTGATATGTTTACCATCCAGGGCCCCTATGCAATTGGGGAACTGTGTTTTTTCCCAGAAAGTATCAACGACATGTTCCCATAGGTCTTCAGTGGGCTCCGGCATTACCACACCATGTAGCTCCTCCCAAATAGCAACACAGGTCTCCCTGACGATTTCGGACACCGTTGCCACACCGAGCAAAAAATAATGGTGCAAAGTCACGAAGCTTTGCCCCATTGCCAAAAACCTTGAATGTAAATATTAGAAATTAAATTAGAATTAGTTTTCATGCACTAAGCCTATACTATCCTTATATTAACACCTATGATGCACCTCAGGCTGGGTTCACATATGAACCGCATGCAGCCCACAGCAGGGGTCCGGTGTGTCCTGGCTCACCGTTTCAGGTCCGATTTCAGCCCGGATTTTTGGCCGAATTCGGACCTGAAATGGACTTAAAGTCGCACAGTGTTTTTGTGAAAAACGCATCGGACCTGCTGTGGTGATAGGTGAACTGGCACCATAGAGAGCCAGTTGAAAACTCATGCTATTGCAAATTGGATGCTGGGAACCCGCAAACAATTCGCAATGGTGTGAACACTGCCTTAACCAATCCCCTAACCCCTAATCCCTATTCCGAACCATGCACCCCTGACTATACCCTATATATGCTACACCTCACCCCTGACTATACCCTATATATGCTACACCCCACCCCTGACTATACCCTATATATACACACACACACACACACACACACACACACACACTACACCCCACCCCTGACTATACCCTATATATGCTACACCCTACCCCTGACTATACCCTATATATGCTACACCCTACCCCCACCCCTAATGTGTTATAAAATAAAACTTACCGCAGTGTCACCAGCAGACGTTCCCTCAGGTGACACAGAGCGCCGCATCACGGTGTCCGTCCTCACCAGTCTGGGCCGGAGCTTCTCCAGTATCGTATCAAACGATGCCACCGATATACGTGAAAAGTTTTGGATTTTTTCAGGATACACACGTAGTTCTGCGTATATACTTGCATAGTACCCCACCGACTGGCGTTGGGACACCATAGGGTGTATCCAGAACCGTCTTCTGCTGATCCTCTCCTCCTCCTCCTCCAACGCTCTCCTTCTCCGCAATCTCTGCAAAATGATCAGCAGAATCGCCTGATCGACCTTTTGCAATATCGCAACAGACACACAGAAAACCACAAGAAAAACGCCAAAACTCCAAAACAATCACAATGCTCTCTCCTCGCTCTCTCCAACCAAAATGGCATCGTCACATGGTCTCCAACGTTTTTTATTGTGCTCCATTTGCATTGTGGGTCATTTGGGAGTGAATAAATTGTTGTGGGGTGTCTTTTTAAAAAAAACGCTTGTTGACGCTGACGCCAAAAAATGCTCATTAGCGCCAACGAGAAACGTCGCAAACCGCCAACGTTTTTAGACCGACGACACCTGGCGTCTCTTCTAGCAAAAATAGAATGAATAAACAAATGCCCGTGTGTATGAGGCCTTATATGTTTACATAGACGTTACAAAGTATCCGCAAAAAGAACCCCTGAAGAAGGAACAAGATTCTGAAACATGTTGGGGTTTCTAGCATTCAATATGCCAGCGTGAACTTTGTATTGCAATCTTACCAATCTTGTAATGTGTGTCTGACACCTATCTGTGTACCTCCCTAACTTTTAATATCCTATTGAATAAAACTGTATACAGATTTTAAAAAACTTATATACTTCTATTAAGTGGGGGAACCCATGCCTTCAAAGTCCCAGGGGTAATGTTTGTTTGTTTTGGATAGAGATATATGGGATGTGGCATCAGTAGTTCCCCTTTTGTTCCCGCTGCCCCTCATCCCCCCATTTGGGTCAGCACACCCAGTCAATTGCCCTTTTTAGCATCCTAGAAAATGGTTGCTCACAAATATAGGTGCTGCCGAAAACTGATGATATGAATAAGGCGTGATTGTGAAGTCTGAGATATTCTTCTATGGGAAGATAAATGACGCTGTGAAATTTTTTATGGCCACATGTGTTCGATATGTGTAAATGCAGTTTAACAACCCCCCCCCCCAAAAAAAAATAAAAAATTAAGTAGGTTTAAAATTTTGTGTTGGGCAACATTCATAGCCGTCTTGGGCCACAGTTTGGACACCCCTAGTTTAGAGTGTAATCTTTCTTTTCTCTTTGGGCGATTCTGAAATGCTGCATTCGCCGACAGTGGGTTGAGCTCTAGGCTGACTTTATTGCTTTATTGTGAATAAGGATGTGCTTGGTCCTCCTCCAAAGACATCTCCAACCCAAACTCTGAACTCCCGTGCCATACACACCTTAGCTGCCGAATCTAAGGCCCCTTTCACACAACCGGTTTGTTGCGGCTACCAGATTCTTGCAGAAAGAATCCGCGGATTCTTGCTGCAGGAATGACTGGGTTATGCTTTTAGCTGACTGCACGTAGCCGCACACAGAGTGATTAGCTGCGCTTCCAGGACAGATGTTGGAGCCTGGATAAAGCTGACTGCGTCCACGCTCTGACATCTGTCCCAGAGTCGCAGCTAATTGCTCTGTGTACAGCTACATGCGATCAGCAGCTGCTGCTGTCAGCCCGTCATAAGTTAAAAAGGGCTGGGCGGCCAATGCTAATTGCATAACTTAGTCATTCCTGCAGCAAGAATCCGCAGATTGTTGCCGCAAGAATCCGGAAGCCACAATAAACTGGCCGCGTGAAAGGGGAATAAGGCCCCTTTCACACATACGGACCGCTTGTCTGTTTATCATCCATCCGTTGACAGATGAAAAATGGACATCAATGCATCATGGAAAAATGGATGACAACGGATGATCATCCATTTGCATCCGTTTTCATCCGCTTCCGTCAACATCCGTTTTTTTGAACGGATGAAAGTCCTATTTTTCATCCGTCAAAAAAACGGATCGGACAAAAAAACAGATGTAAACTGATGAATTGTCAGTTTTTCAAAGTTTGTAAAAAAAAAAAAAAAAACTGATGACCACGGATGAAAAACTGATGAACTGATGAATGGTCCGCATGTGTTAAAGGGGCCTAAGGGTCCTTTCACACCAGCGGACCGTTCAGGCATGTCTGTCAGTTTTTTAGGCGGACCTCTATGGAGCAACTGATGTCAGCCGTGACATGTCCACTGACATCCAATCCGCTAAATACAGACGGATGGAAACCCTATTTTCCATCCGTTGATCGGATGAACACAGACAGACGGTCTGTGTTCATCCGATCCTCCATAGAGGAGAGCGGAGCTCTGACAGGTCAGTTTCTGCATGGAGTGCAGAGACTGTCCTGTCATCCGCCAGCTTAGCGGGGATTCGAGCAGCGGAGCCCGTTTTGACGTGTGAAAGGAGCCTAATAGTTCTGAGTTTATGTGCACACCTGTGCATGTGATGGAGAGAGTAGAAAAAGAGAACCTTACTAGCAGGATCAACACGTGAAAACTGAACAAAATAAAACCTGCATTACAATAGCAAGTCCCTTAATTCATGGCATGGGAAGGAGGGCAAGTTAATATATATAATAATTATAGCAAAGGGCAACTTTTCCTATTGTTAAATTGTTTAAAAACATAGCAGCATTTTTACATATTTTTCTTTGCTTATGACATGGTCTTCCCACAGATATACGCAAATCAAATCTTGGCTGTCTCCTGAGGAAGTGGGTGCTGTTCCATGAAACGCGTAGAGACTACAGCTCAAAGAATGAACCAATTTAAATGCTCTTGCAACTTTGTATGTATAACGTTCTCGTAAATTTAACCAAGTAAGAAACTCGACATCAGAGATGCGCAAAGTACC
>BLSH010479449.1:505992-516497 GCA_018402905.1 Glandirana rugosa | reverse complement strand
CCATGAAACGCGTAGAGACTACAGCTCAAAGAATGAACCAATTTAAATGCTCTTGCAACTTTGTATGTATACATATATATATATATATATATATATATATATATATATATATATATATATATATATATATATATACATACACACACACACACACACACACACACACACACACATACATATATACACACACATACATATATACACACACATACATATATACACACACACACACACACACACACTATATATATTCTATCTATATCGAATATATGTATACTGTTATATGTTTTTATCATGAAATATATAATGTCGAACTTGTTTGATTTTAACTGTAATATGAAATACATTTTGTATTTTTTTAACATATTGTCATCAATCTTATTTGGCACAACTCATCAGTAGAATTTTATTTTTGGTTCTTACAAGTTTTAGGGACTGAGTTCTGTCTTTGCCTCAGCATATGAGGCCCTTGTTAAAGATAGCAGCAGCTGGGTTTCCCCTTTAACATTGAATTTCCATATTTAGGTGTAATTTAGATGGCAATTAGTTTTAAAAAAGCAAAATAAATTATTAAATAGCACATCTTTCTAAAGAATGCTGATAAAAACACAGAAAAAATGGATGTTGCTTAAGACCCCGTTCACACTCTAGCCTTTTTACAGCTGAAAGCACAACGCTCAGCAAGCAAAATTCCATTCATTTCAATGGTCCTTGTTCACATTTGAGCGTTTTGTCACCTGTAGCAAAAAAAAAGCTAAAAAATGCCTGAAAATGCTCAGCTCAAGTGTGAATGTAGCCTAAAGAAAGTCAGAGATTTATTTTCTTGCTAAAGCTACAGAAAATACATTGCATACAAAAATTATCTTGACCAATGTTCTGCAAGGTCAGAGTTCACCATCACTCCTATCAGTTTACTGTTTTGTTTTTGCTAAGAAAATAACGAGTCAAATTAAACGCTGCGAATGCTCATGTGATCGGCAAACCTCATGGAATGCTTTCTTGCCATTTGTTTTACATCTTCAAGATGGGAGAAGTCTGTGTTTTTCCAACCATTGTCTTATGCAGATGTACAGATTAACCCTGGCCACAGATAATTGCCATAATTCTTTTTTTTCCAACTACTTAAATTTTGGGCCCTCCACTCCCACATGACTATTATGTTCATCTCCCCACAACATCTACCAGTGCATATAAAAAGTCTACACACCCCTGTTAAAATTTCAGGTTTCTGTGATGTAAAAAAATGAGACAAAGATAAATCATTTCAGAACTTTTTCTCAAAATAAAAAACGAACATAATACGGTTGCATAAGTGTGCACACCCTTAAACTAATACTTTGTTGAACCACCTTTGGCTTTTTTTACAGCACTCAGTCCTTTTGGGTATGAGCATACAATAGACTTGGCAATATTTGCCCACTCTTCTATGCAAAAACACTCCAACATCTGTCAGATTGCAAGGGCATCTCCTGTGCACAGCCCTCTTCAGATCACCCCACAGATTTTGAATCAGATTCAGGTCTGGGCCATTACAAAACTTTAATCTTCTTCTGGTGAAGCCTTTCCTTTGTTGATTTGGATGTATGATTTGGGTCGTTATCATGCTGAAAGATGAAGTTCATCTTCATGTTCACCTTTCTATCAGAAGCCTGATGGTTTTGTGCCAATACTGATGGGTATTTGGAGGGCCTCATGCATACAGGACATTTTTACAGCTGCTGTTAGGGGCGTTTGATGTTTTTTTTTTAACTGCCTCTAAAAGCCCCTCCATGTTAGCCTATGTGTCCATGCATTTGGAGGCATAAGCGTTAGGGGCAGAAAAAAAAAAAAAAAGACAGCCTGTGCTTCCAGGAGCAGCAAAAGTCACGTTTTTAGGCGTTTTTACATTATAGGGAGTGTTTTTAGTGAAAAACGCCCAAATACGCTAACATGGGAAAACATGCAAAACGCTGCTGTAGTGCTGACGGTTTTAAAAACGTCCTGTGTGCATGAGGCCGAACTGTTCAAAATTCCCTCTACTTCGACTAAGGTCCCTGTTCCAGCTGAACAAAGACAGCTCCAAAGCATGATGCTGCCACCACCATGCTTCACGGTGGGCACGGTGTTCTTTTTGTGATGTGTAGTGTTGTTTTTACGCCAAACATATCTTTCGGAATTATGGCCAAAAAGTTCAACTTTGGTTTCATCAGAGCAGAACACATTTTCCCACATGCTTTTGGGAGACTTCAGATGTGTTTCTGCAAAATTTATTCGGGCTTAGATGTTTTTCTTCGTAAGAAAAGGCTTCAGTCTTGCCACTCTACCCCATAGCCCAGACATATGAAGAATACGGGAGATTGTGGTCACATGTACCACACAGCCAGTATTGCCAGATATTCCTGCAGCAACTTTAATGTCGCTGTAGGCCTCTTGGCAGCCTCCCTGACCAGTTTTCTTCTCGTCTTTTCATCAATGTTGGAGGGACGTCCAGTCCTTGGTAATGCCACTGTTGTGCCATAATTTCTCCACTTAATGACTGTGTTCACTGTGTTCCATGGTTTTTCAAAAGCCTTGGAAATTATTTTGTACCCTTCTTCTGACTGATACCTTTTAGGCCTCATACACACGGACGTTTTTTGACGCCGGCGTTTTCTGGCATTTTTTGCAGCTCTCCATGTTAGTCAATGGCCCCATAAAAACGCCAAAGTTTTTGAGCTGTAGATGGCATCGGTGTTAGTGAGCTGAAACTAGAACCCACGGCCAGCGCGTTCTGAGGCTGTAACATTTTGGCGTTTGACGCCGATGCCGCAAAACGCCAACGCCAACTAATACTGTACCAGCGTTAACTGGCGTTTTTTGACGCCAACGTTTTTAGGTTGAAAAATAGCAGAGGGATGATTTTTTAAAAAAAACGCCTATTGACGCCGATGCTCACTAACGCGATGCATAACGCCGAAAAACGGCGCCCGACGTTTTGTTTATTTTTTTAGAAACGTCCGTGTGTATGAGGCCTTAACAATGAGATCCCTCTGATGGTTTGGAAGCTCTCTGGGGACCATGGCTTTTGCTGTAGGATGCTACTAATAAAATGTCAGGAAAGACCTACTAGAACAGCTGAACTTTATTTGGAGTTAATCAGAGGCCCTTTAAATGATGGCAGGTGTGTATTGACTCCTATTTAACATGAGTTTGAATGTGATTGCTTAATTCTGAACACAACTACTTCCCCAGATATAACTGGGGTGTGCACACTTATGCAACCACTTTATTTAAGATTTTTATTTTTAATTTTTTAAATTAATATTTCAGGCTTGTTTTTCAACTGAGTTGTACAGTTTATAGGTCACATTAACTCTTCATGCACACAGGATGTTAAAAAACCGTCCTAAAAATGTCAGTGGTTTATCTGTGATTTTTTTCAGCTTTTACCAGCATTATATTACTGCAGTTTTTTCGCGTTTTTAAAGGGCCAGCGTTTTTCATTTCTCATTTGATCGAAAACGTCCAAAAATGTTGGGAATCGATGTTTAGCCGCCTTTTTGGGCGTTTGAGCGTTTGAACGTTTTTACAGCTGAAAAACGTCTCTCAGAACCCACTGGTCTTGGGTCTTTTTTACAGCTCATAAACATCACTACTAAAACCAGTTGATAACAGCCTGTGTGTGCATGAACACATAGGAGAGAATGATGGAGGGTTTATTGACTGTAGAAAAAAATGTCTGCAGCTGAAAACAGCAGCTGTAAAACAGTCAAAAAACGTCCTGTGTGCATGAGGCCTCAATGTGGAAAAAAGTTCTGAAATTATTTACCTTTGTCTAATTTTTTTACATCACAGAAACCTGACATTTTAACAGGGGTGTGTAGACTTTTTATATCCACTGTATATTAAATGCTTTACCGCTGAAACTTCACTTTTTAAAAGTGAACCCGTCTGAAAAAACTGTGAAACCTAATTCTGTACATAACTGACAACAAAAGTCAACACAAATCTCAGCCAGCAGCCCCCATGAAAGTGCTGCAACTAAAGCCTGGAACACACGGTTAGTTTTTGTTCGTTCAACAGGGCAGACTTCCCTTCACTTCCTGTATTGCAGACTAAACAAGAAGTGAGAGGAAATCTCACATTATCTTAGACAGCAGTCACTGGAACGCCTATACCCACTCAAAGATCTCCCCTCACCTCTTGCGCTCATGACAACTATAAAAAGGAGAATTTCACCCAATGTTCTGCCTTACAGACAGAGGCAGGATATCCCCAGTGGGCACACAAGCTGTAATAAAAACTTGGCATGGGGTCTATCCTTTCCCTACTCCATCCAAAAAAAAAAGAAATTTTGCCTTTACATACACTTTAGTAAAGGAACATCTCCAAATGTGTAATTTAAATACAAAATATGGATTTTGCAGAAGTTATGCTGTACTGATATGAGTAATCGTGTAGGCGTCTTGTAGCACTCATGGATGACAACTTGGATTATTCATGCCATTGTTTAAAAGGAGAGAAATTCCATGTAATAGCATTGTGCCATCCGCCTCTGCTCAGCACAGCCTTTCACCTGCCACCTGTCTTAAAAATCCATAGAAATCTAACGTGCTTCAATAGATGAGACCATTATACAAAGATGTCAGCAGAGGATTCCAAATTCCCAGGGGCAGAAGTTTGAAATTGTTAAGTCTTATGAACTGCACAATTAATGTACCTAACATGCCAAAAAAAAAAAAAAGTGGTACAAAACCTCAGGCATTGCAGTCTTGCTTTACCGCACCGCCACAGTCTTGCTTTGGAGAATGAGTGGGACTTTATATGAAGCAAAGTGGTGGGGAATAAATAGATTATAATAAAATTCATAAATTAATAAACATATAATCAAAGATATACATAATTGACATTTAATCTATAAATCAACATTCAAAATTAATTAATAAGGATAATATGAAATCCAGGTACTACATAAATAAATGCATAGCCCCAATCCATCAAAGTTACATTCATGTACATGTCTAGGTATAACTAAGTTATGACTCAAATGTAAGAGTCTGGCCTGTGACCCTCATCGCCCTGGGGAATTGGATACGTTTGGATAATATCGTCCATAAACATAATGAGTTAGGTATTGCACGGCGATGGAAGCTCTACGCGTTTCATGGCAAGTTAAACCCACTCGTCAGGAGCAAACTGTGGCATGGCTGGAAAAAAAATAAAAATGGATATATATGTATAAGAAACTTGCAGCAAGTACCACTAAATACATAGGGGTTGACATAATAGCCCCCGTATACAGTTGAACAATGAGACTTACAGCACCGGCAGCAGACTGCCGAGACGGGAAGGCCAACCGGAAACGAGCAACTCGGGAGCTTATCCAATTCCCCAGGGTGATGAGGGTCACAGGCCAGACTCTTACATTTGAGTCATAACTTAGTTATACCTAGACATGTACATGAATGTAACTTTGATGGATTGGGGCTATGCATTTATTTATGTAGTACCTGGATTTCATGATATTATCCTTATTAATGAATTTTGAATGTAGATTTATAGATGAAAAGTCAATTATGTATATGTTTGATTATATGTTTATTAATTATAAATTATGAATTTTATTATAATCCATCAATGTATTTATTCCCCACCACTTGCTTCATATAAAGTCCCACTCATTCTCCAAAGTGTTTTTTACGCAATTTTATCAATATGTAACAGGGATGGAAGTGTACGGCCTTACCAGGCCATAACTGTGACTTCATATTTACCCCTCCCTCTTTTCTTAAGATAGTCTTGCTTTACCTTACCACCATGCTAGCTACCAGCTGCCAGAGTGGAACAATTCTCCTTGGAACATTGCAAAGGTGAGAGCATTTCATACATATGCCAATGTGAAATGATGTGAAGATGTGTGTATATATATATATATATATATATATATATATATATATTTATATTTATATTTATATTTTTTTTTTTTTTTTTTTTTTTTTTTTTTTTTACTGCAGTGTTGCAACTAGTGAAAATCAATAAAGCCCAAAAATACAGAAGTTTGCATTGCAAGAATCCACTTTGAACTTGAAATTAAACATATTTAATTGGGTTTTTATTTTTATTTATACAATATCCTATATGGACAAGGATTTTATGGTGACAACATTTACACAAAAAGCACACATTTTTGTATTCTCCAAGTAATAAGCAGCATTGTGATCCTTCAGAGTTACCATTGACCTCCTAACTAATAGGAGTAACATTTAGGCCATGCATAGAATATACACTATATTGCCAAAAGTATTAGGATACCTGCCTTTACACGCACATGAACTTTAATCCCATCCCAGGCATCCCAGTCTTAGTTCGTAGGGTTCAATATTGAGTTGGTCCACCCTTTGCAGATATAACAGCTTCTATTCTTCTGGGAAGGCTGTCCACAAGGTTTAGGGGTGTGTCTATGGTACTGTGCAGGCCAGTCAAGTCCTCCACCCAAAATGCGCTCATCCAGGTCTTTATGGACCTGACCTCAACCCAATAGAACACCTTTGGGATGAATTAGACTGCATGAGACTGCATTAGACTGCAAACCAGGCCTTCTCGTCCAACAGTGCATGACCTCACAAATGCGCTTCTGGAAGAATGGTCAAACCTTCCCATAGACACACTCCTAAACCTTGTGGACAGCCTTCCCAGAAGAGTTGAAGCTGTTATAGCTGCAGTGCAAAGGGTGGGCCAACTCAATATTGAACCCTGCGGACTAAGAGTGGGATGCCCTTAATGTTCATGTGCGTGTAAAGGCAGGCGTCCCAATACATTTGGCAATATAGTGTATTAGTGGTCCCTGTAAGGCCTCATACACACGGACGTTTTTTGACGCCGGCGTTTTCTGGCGTTTTTTGCAGCTCTCCATGTTAGTCAATGGCCCCATAAAAACGTCGGCGTTTTTGAGCTGTAGATGGCGTCGGCGTTAGTGAGCTGAAAGTAGAACCCACAGCCATCGCGTTCTGAGGCTGTAACATTTTGGCATTTGACGCCGACGCCACAATATGCCAACAAACGCCACCTATTATTATACCGGCGTTTTCCGGCGTTTTTTGACGCCAACGTTTTTAGGTTGAAAAATAGCAGAGGGATGATTTTTTTTTAAAAAAACGCCTATTGACGCAGACGCTCACTAACGCTCAAAAACGCCGATGCAGAACGCCAAAAAATGCCGACTTTTTTTCCTTGACGTCGGGCCCGACGTTTTGTTTATTTTTTTTAGAAACGTCCGTGTGTATGAGGCCTAAAAGTCTGCATGTGGACATTTGATTATTACCAATGACAGATTAAATCCACTTAGAGTTTGGATGATGATGTACCAACTGTACAAGCCATGTACTTAAGTTCTACATCTAAGCTGTGCATATGTCTCAGTGGTCCCTGTAGATATCTGCATGTTGACATCTGTATACCACTAAGGACAGGTTAAATCCACCTGGAGAATGGATAATGTCTTGGTGGTCTGTGCTGAAGTGTATATACGGATATTCTTTGCTTTGATAAATCACAGGTTAATTTCACACGCATAGCCTTTTAAAGGAAATGCTGCAATGCTGAGAGAGTACCACCACTATTGTTATAAGAGTATTACAGCCTGTATATTTTTTGATTCATTGATTTATACTGTAGAATGTATTTATATACATTTTGAAAGTAATTTTGGAAGTATCTTATGTTTTTAATTAGTGTCTGTGTGTCTCTATGCGGTCTATGTAAGAACATTTGTTATACAGTCAGCGGCATTAGGCCTCATGCACACAGGACTTTTAAAAAAACCTTCTAAAAAGCTTTAGCTTTGTACTGAGTTTTTCAGCGTTATTGCACTAGCTTTTTTTTTTTCCAATGGATCAAAAGCGCCCAAAAACGCTGGCGAGCCGCGTTTTTTAGCATTTTTACAGCTGAAAAACTCCTCTCAGAACCCACTAGTCTTGGGGTTTTTTTACAGCTCAAAAACACCCCTGCCCAAAACAGTTAAGAACAGCCTGTGTGTGCATGGACACATAGGATAACATGATGGAGGGTTTATTGACTGTAGGAAAAAACGTCTGAAGCCAAAAACAGCTGCTGAAAAAGCGCCCAAAAACGTCCTGTGTGCATGAGGCCCAAGAGTCATCTATTTTTCTTTTTTATTATTGGTTTCTATAACTGCATAAGAGTATATCAGAATTTCAGTGGAATCCCTATAAAAGTAGAAACTTTTACAGAAGTTGTGTCTGGTTGATGATGCCTCCATTGCTGCAGAAGTTCACCCGACTCGAATAACAAACACAAATGACATGTTGCAAAAAGTCTACTAGTCAGCTATAGTACTTTTGCTACCCAAGCAACTTCTGTCTGTTTCATCACTGTCCAAGAAAAACAGCACACTGCTCATGCTAATGGGTGAATCTGCAGATGACCATGGGTGCCCGCCTCGGCCCGCCGCCGTGTGTCAACCAAAGCAAATAACAGATTGGCCGCACTCCATGGATGAATATTCTTGAGCTTGCAATTTTATTGTATGGACCACCACATACAGGTATAGATTGTAGACACGTTTCACTCGATAGATACAAGCGTACTCATTACTAATGAGTAAGCTTGTATTTATCGAGTGAAACGTGTCTACAATCTATACCTGTATGTAGCGGTTCATACAATAAAATTGCAAGCTCAAGAATATTCATCCATGGAGTGCGGCCAATCTGTTATTTGCTTTAGTTTAATCACTGCACGTGGGTCAACATTCTAGAGCACAGGTCTCCGGACTTTTTTAAAAAATTGAGAATTTACTGTCCTTCAGACTTTAGAGGGGCCAAACTGTGGCCAGTAGAAATAAAAAAAAAAAATTTAAAAAAATAGCGCCTGTTGGTAGGAGAAGAAATTGTGCCCCAAAATGGATATTCGTGATCGGAATAGTGTCCCGTCGTTGGCGTCAGTGGGAGGAATAGTGTCCCGTCGTTGGCGTCAGTGGGAGGAATAGTGTCCCGTCGTTGGCGTCAGTGGGAGGAATAGTGCCCGATCGTTGGCGTCAGTGGGAGGAATAGTGCCCGATCGTTGGCGTCAGTGGGAGGAATAGTGCCCGATCGTTGGCGTCAGTGGGAGGAATAGTGCCCCATTGTTGGCATCAGTCGGAGGAATAGTGCCCCATTGTTGGCATCAGTCGGAGGAATAGTGCCCCATTGTTGGTGTCAGTGGAAGAAAAAGAGCCCCATCGCTGGTGTCAGTAGAAGTCGTGCCCCATCATTGGTATCAGTGGAAAGAATCGTGCCCCACCATTATTGACAGTGAAAGAAATAATGTTTCAGCATCAATTTCAATGGAAAGAATAGTGGTCCACATCTGTGGGAGGAATCCCTAAGGGCCAGACAAAGGCATGCAAAGGGAAGTATTTTGGAGACCACTGTTCTAGAGTGATGTTTTACAGTAGATATATTTGGCCACATTAAAGTGGAATATTTAGTAACTTTTCATAATATTCATCAACAGCATACATTTTTAAGTAAGCTGTACTCCAATGCTGAGAGGATGTCATCAGCCACTTGCAAGGCAGATGAAGCATTTCCTCAGTCTCCTCTCTCCCAGTAATCAGAAATATATGAGAACCTGCAGCAGAGGGTTGATAGGGGTCAACCATTTGACAAGCACCTGAATTTACATAACCAGTCTCTGAGTCAAAACCTCAGCCCCTAGATCAGTAATGGTGAACCTTGGCACCCCAGATGTTTTGGAAAAACATTTCCCATGATGCTCAACTACACTGCAGAGTGCATGAGCATCATGGGAAATGTAGTTCCGAAACATCTGGGGCGCCAAGGTTAACCATCACTGCCCTAGATGATGCCAGAACAAACATAGATTTTGCCTTCCTTACGGGGAGTAAATCAGATTAAAGCATTGTCAGTAGGGAACTGACATATTTGATGTTAAACAAGACCCTCAATGCATAATCCTATAATTCAGTGATGGCGAACCTTGGCACCCCAGATGTTTTGGAACTACATTTCCCATGATGGTCATGCACTCTGCAGTGTAGTTGAGCATCATGGGAAATTTAGTTCCAAAACATCTGGGATGCCTAGGTTCGCCATCACTGCTATAACTGATCTGTTGCTATTAGGATACTCAAGGCGATCACATACATGTGCTTCGGTTGCCCTTCCACTTTACTGCAAATTAACATTTCTCAACTGTGAGGACATTTTTTTTTCATGAGAAGTTTCCCTTGGTTGGATAAAGCAACCAGGAATGCACAAGGGTTTTAAAACCTCAAAATATGGGGGAAAAAAAGCTAAACTCCAGCCAAACAGGTAAACAAAACAAGTATACAAAACCTTTCCCCAACAAAAAGGAATTAAGGTAAGGCACATGATCTTGTGAATATTCCACCTCTGACACGCTAAATAACATGGTATACTAATGGAGATAACACTACCATGGTATGCTATATACACACACACACATATATCGTATGGTACCATCACAATAGAGGTAATCATATGGTACAATAAATCGCACAGTCT
>BLSH010479449.1:463849-475062 GCA_018402905.1 Glandirana rugosa | reverse complement strand
TGGAACCGATCCACTGGGATGCACCTCAGGGGGTGGAAACGATCCACTGGGATGCACCTCAGGGGGTGGAACCGATCCACTGGGATGCACCTCAGGGGGTGGAACCGATCCACTGGGATGCACCTCAGGGGGTGGAACCGATCCACTGGGATGCACCTCAGGGGGTGGAACCGATCCACTGGGTTGGATTTTAATGGCTGACCATTACTGTTGTATCCTAAATAAGCTGTGCAAGGGATGTCTGCTGAGTGCTTCCCCTGCATCTTCCAGAACTTTAAACAATCATGTTCAGCTGATGCAAACGTTTGCTGATGGAAAGAGCTTGGCATAAAGATGGTCAGGTTGTTCCTCCACATCTGACTACCATGTAACTTATGAAGGCTCCTTTATTCTTTTAGTCAGCAGGAAACCTCAGCATGTACAAAATGAGAACACTTATGCTGCTGATGTACTTGCCAAAACCAGCTGTAACCAGGCGGGGTGCACACCAATGTCTTGGAAAAATATCCTGCCTGCTGCAGTTTTCCCATTTAGGTAAAGCACTCCTTCACAACATGAATAAAAAAAAAAAAATTATATATATAAGAAAGATGGAAAACATGAATATGTATTAATACGATCATCTGCGGTGAGTCAGGACAGTGAGCTTCATCAATAGAAGCAGTTCATAAACATAAAAGGTGTTGTCTGTAATTTCATAGATCCATTGGATACAGAGCGCCTGGTTTATTACAGCATAGATCTATAGATCTAGTTGGTTATTCACAGAAGCCCTGTTTCTATCACTTAGTTTACTCATCTGTCAATCCAGTTAAGCTATGGGTAGAATTTCGAACGAAATTTATTAGTAAAAGAATGTTCCAAAAAAAAAAAAAAAAAAAAACACGTTTTGCTTGCTTTTCTAATCATTGGTGGGGTCAAATTGACGTTTATTGGCACCCGCAGTGACGAGATAATTTGAAGGAGCAGGATCAAAAATGTTTCTGAAAACTAGCAAATTTCTAACAGTGTATGTGGTTTTTGTTAGGTAAAGTCCATTCATTACAAATTTAAATGCCAAAAACAAAATCTTTCTAAAAGACATTTGAATGTTCTAAGCATGTTTGTACGAATTTTCCTAAGAACTTTGGTTCAAAATTCCATCCCTCTATGCCCAGCTTTAAGCAGGGTTCGCTGATGTATTATAATGAAGTACAGGCCAGCCAATAGCATGTGAGAATTGAGAATGTCTTCATCCACATCAATACTTAAAAATATTTTTTTGCAAAACAGTATCCAAACATAGTCACTCCCCATACGTCTAATTTTCTTTCTGCCATTCTTTAACTCATCTGTGATAAAGTTAAGTAAAGTGCTTATTTTTTATTCACTTTAACCACTTCAATGCCAGGCACTTAGAACACTTCCCGCCCAGACCAATTTTCAGCTTTCAGTGCTGTTGGCTTTGAATGAGAATTGCGCGGTTGGGTGACGCTGTACCCAAACAACATTTTTATCATTTTGTTCCCACAAATAGAAAAAGGACCGAAAATTTTGAAAAAAACAAAACAATTTTCTTCGTTTCTGTCACAAAACTTTGTATAAGTACATTTTCTCCATTACTGACGGGCACTGATGTGGCTACACTGATGAGGCAAGTACAGACTGGCACTGATGGGGCACATATATGCAGCACTGATGGGCACTGATAGGCGGCACTGATGGGCACTCATAGGCGGCACTGATAGGTGGCACTGATGTATATAGCACTGTTAGGGATGGCACTGGCAGGCATCATATATGGGCACAGTG
The DNA here is from genome assembly GCA_018402905.1 of Glandirana rugosa. Taxonomy (NCBI): domain Eukaryota; kingdom Metazoa; phylum Chordata; class Amphibia; order Anura; family Ranidae; genus Glandirana; species Glandirana rugosa. The sequence continues at coordinate 473,271 of BLSH010479449.1, read as the reverse complement.
CCATCCCTACAGTGCAGTGTATTGCCCTTACCAGGTGGTCTAGTGGGGGCTCCCTGGTGGTCCTGGGCGGCCTCCATATTGTCTCCCTGGTGGTCCTGGGCCTCCTCCTCATGGTCTCCTGGGGGGGGGGGGGCTCCCTGGTGGTCCTGGTCGGCTCCCTGATGGTCCAGTGGGGTAATCCTGAGGGGGGCTGCACTGATAAACGTTCAGCACAGCCCCCATCCGGAGAGAATCCCATCGGCTCTCCACTGCTCAGGTCTGCTCTTCCTATTTACACTGTGATCAGCCGTGATTGGTCACGGCTGATAACATGGTAAAAGGCTTCCTATGGAAGCCTTTTACCTCGGTCGGTAATGCGGTGGGTCAGACTGACCCACGGCACCACCGATCGCCGCGATACGCGGGTTATCCCGAAGACGTCATATGACGTCCAGTCAGGATAACGAACCCCCTGCCCGGCCGTCATTTGTCAATAGGCCGGGCGGGAAGTGGTTAAAAAAGTAAGGCTCCATTCACACTTGGACATGGACATCAAAGTTGCATGACAAGTCGTTCCATGTTTTCCAATGATAACCATTCATATATGTGCGACTTAAAGTTGCATCGACTTCAAAGTATTTCATGCACTACTTTGGTCTGACTTTCATTCAACTTGAGGGCTATAGACACCAATGTTAACCCTCACAAGTTGCATAAAAGTCGTACCTGAATGCTATATAATGCAACAGTTGTCCATTATCACTGGTCAAAGCCAAAGCCATATCCATGTTGCCCGCATCCAAAGTTGAGTCAAAGTTGCACCCATCCAAAGTTGCACTCCAAAGTCAGCGCAACTTTGGAGTCATACAAGTGTGAACGGAGCCTTAGTTGAACTTTTCACGAAACATGAAAAAGGTGGCGTTACTCACTACACCCTCCCCACACCCTGCTACACTTACCTCCTTGGAGGAATATCCTTCACTGCCTATGCTAGCCAATTTAGCAGTCTGTGCATTTAAAAGCCACACTTTTCTGCACCCTTGTTTATTCTGGGACGCCAACTTGAAATAACGAGGACTCAGAGAGATTCTCTTTGCTCAGCAGTCACATGCCAGTGCTGACAAATGCCCATTCACCACTGCGAGCATTCAAATGCTGCACAGCCTTCAGGACCGCTACACCTGCTGGCATGGGTGGCAGATGACAATCATCAAGGCAGATTAGTACAAGGAGGATCGAGGGTGTGAGGAGCAAAGCATTGTGGTTATTCAGGATTTGGAACTGGATCCCCATTCAGCATCGACCGATATGGTTTTTTCAGGGCCGATACCAATACCAATTTTTCGGCGGGCTTTCAGGCCGATAGCCGATATCAGGTGCCGGTATTCTGTAGATTTAAAATTTTATTTTTAGACTGTCCCTTTAAATATATTTTTTAAATCACTTTTATTGCTGTCACAAGGAGTGTAAACATCCTTTGTTACAGTAATAAGCAGTGACAGGTACTCTTTATGGAGGGATCGGGATCTATAAGACCCCAAACCCCTCCTCTGCACTTGAAAGCATTCAAAACATCAAGATCGGCATTTTTGAATACTTTCTATTTTTTAAAACTGGGGCCTTTAGGGCCGGTTCACACCTAGACGATTTGCAATCAAAATTGTGTCGCCCCAAGTTGCCTCAAAATCGCTTGACATCAGAAATCCCATTGAAATATAAATGGAAACCGTCTTAATATGCACTATTCAAGTCGCTCCGACTTACAGGCAACTTATGAAAAGGTTCCTGTACTACTTCAAGGCAACTTCTAGGTGATTTGAGCCCATAGAAGTCGCTTCCAAGTCGGATCATCGTCTATGAAGAAGTGACTTTACATGAAAAAGAAAAACTTTTTTAAGGCAACCCCCCTTCCTCTCTTCTCTGACTGGCCACAGGCAAAGTTGCCTGGAATGGAGGTCGCTTCAGGTTGTAAGTCGCCCCAATTTTGCGCTGAAGTCGCCTTCAAAATCGCCTAGCAAACTCACCTAGGTGTGAACCGACCCTTAGGATCAGTAATCTGGAAGTGATGTCATGACATTGGTTCCAGTTTACTAGACCCGACGGCCAGCCGGTGGACATGCTGGCTGGTTGCTTGGGCCTCCCGGTGGGATGGGAGACCTGGGCGGAGCAGCATGTCCCCTCCCGCTTCTTGTAATAGCAGCCGAGGGGCTGCGGAGCCGCATCAGTTGTTATTACAAGAAAGCCGACCGCCCGCTCTACAAAACGGCACTGGGGTGATGCCTGCAGCTGAACGCATCACCCGGTACAATCCTATGAAGCAATATCTGTAACATCAGTAAGTTTATGACCATCACTTCAAAAAAGTGAATATCGGCCACACAGATTGACGGTCGACCCCTAATCGTGGTCACAATAAAGTTAACAGACCAAGAGCGTCCGCTGTGCCACATTGTGAGCTGGCGATTGGCAGCACTAGAGAACCAACCTCCTAATTTTACCGACCACCCGTGTGAGCGTAGGCAAGCCATATATTATGCACTTTTCTTTCCTTTAACCACGGGCTGAAGGAAAGAAAAGTACTCGATTCCCTCCGCTGCGCTTTTGTATTCTGACAGCGAGAGTTGTCCTAGCCGTCAGAATACAATGATCACTACCAGCAGCTATAGCCGTTGGCAGTGATTGAACGAAAAAACCCTGACAGGCTTGTTGTACTAAAGTCAACTGATAGATGGACTTCAGTACCACCAGCCTGCCCATAGATGGATCGAAATTCAGCCAGTTTGATCTATTTATGGCCAGCTTTAGCCTAATTGCCTGCGATTGTTAATATTTACTAGTACTACAAATTGGGAGTCTTAAATCAAACCTGCATGGTTTGTTGTAATATTGTTACATTGGCATAATCAGTCAATTCATGATACTATGGGAGTGAGGAGAGCGCACCTGGAGTTTACAGGCACATAAGAGTCTATTTTGTTTTGTATTGCTCTACACCAGGGATATGCAATTAGCGGACCTCCAGCTGTTGCAAAACTACAAGTCCCATCATGCCTTAGCCTTTGGGTGTCATGCTTGTGGCTGTCAGAGTCTTGCTATGCCTCATGGGACTTGTAGTTCTGCAACAGCTGGAGGTCCGCTAATTGCATATCCCTGCTCTACACCATCAATCTACATAAAATACACATGTATATAAAATCTATAATATACAACTACAATAACTCCATCAGTTACTATGCAGCTTCAGTGCCTCTGGACCACAGCTGTTTCCTGCTACATAGAGCACCATGAGATGGATTTTATTAAATATTGTGACAGATGTGCGCCACATTTTCGTCTCCAGATAAGGATCTGCCTATGATAGTATGAAACGGTTCTCCAAGAACCCCTGGGAAAAAACCTGTCTGTCTAAACGATCACCATTAAAATGTAAGTTACTGAGACTATTGTACATAGTAAATAAGTAAGGACAAAGAGCCTAGATGGGGTGCAAAATATAGAAACCCACAGCTACCAGACTTGACTTCAGTTTACTAGTCTATAGACCAGGGTTTCTCAACCAGGGTTCCTCCAGAGGTTGCTAGGGGTTCCTTGAGGGATGGTCAATTTCTACCTCTCAGATAAATTCCCAATGATACCATTGAACTTTTTAGCTATCTGTAAAGGGGGTAATTCTTCCAATGACTAAGGAGCATTCTTCCCATTGACCATCACACTAATGTATCATGAGTTGTAGATTTTACATTTTTAGCAGGGGTTCCCCGAGACCGGAGAATTATTTCAAGGGTTCCTCGTGTTGAAAAGGTTGAGAATGGCTGCTATAGACTATAAAAAAAATTATAATGTGTTACAATGGCTTGTTGCACTAAATATGCTTTTAAGGCCTCATACACAAGGACGTTTTTTGACGCCGGCGTTTTCTAGAGTTTTTTGCAGCTCTCCAGGTTAGTCAATGGCCTCATAAAAACTTTGGCGTTTTTGAGCTGTAGATGGTGTCGGCGTTAGTGAGCTGAAAGTAGAACCCACGGCCATCACGTTCTGAGGCTGTATCATTTTGCCATTTTTGACACCGACAAACGCCAACTAACGCCAACTAATATTGTACCGTTTTTTCCGGCGTTTGACGCCGACGTTTTTAAGTTGAAATATAGCAGAGGGATGATTTTTTTTTTTTTAAAACGCCTATTGACGCTGACGCTCACTTGTGCTCACTAACGCCGATGCATAACGCCGAAAAACGCCAATTTTTTTTTCCTTGACGTCGGGCCCGACGTTTTGTTTATTTTTAAAGACACGCCCGTGTGTATGAGGCCTTAATCTCAACCCCACAACACACACACCCACCCACCCCTGAACCCAAACTCAACAATTTCACGAACATGTGAATGGGAAGTGGGCAGACTATTGTATTCAGAATGAAACAAACGAGGAGATAGGACACTCAACCAACTTTACCCACTTGACCTCTGGAAAAAAACTTTACCCCCCTTCAGGACCAGGGCATTTTTTGCGATGCGGCACTGCGTTAATTTAACTGACAATTGCGCAGTCGTACGACATTGTACCCAATAAAGTGATTTCTTTTGGTGGTATTTGATCACCTCTGCGGTTTTTATTTTTTGCGCTATAAGCAAAAAAAAAAAAAAAATTATAATATATATATATATATATATATATATATATATATATATATATATAAATAAAAAACACTTTCTGCTATAAAACATATCCAATACAAAAAATGTGAGAAATCAAATTTCTTCATCAATTTAGGCCAATATATATTCTGCTATATATTTTTGGTTAAAAAAATCCCAATAAGCATATATATTGATTGGTTTGTGCAAAAGTTATAGTGTCTACAATCTAGGGGATTTATTAATGGAAATGTTATTTATTTTTTACTAGTAATGACAGCGATCAGTCACTTATAGCAGGACTGCGATACTGTGGCAAACAAATCGGCACACCAACACTTTTGAGACTTTCTGGGGAACACGGACACTGAGGCCCCTTTCACACTTGTGCGACTTGCCCTGCGACTTGGGACTGCAAAGTCGCATGACTAGTTGTACCCCCATGATTTCCAATGAGTACCATTCATATCTGTGCGACTTCAGTATCCGCAGCTCCCGCCGTGTCTAAGTACAGCGGGAGCGGGTTGCCGGCAGCGTGCATGCATGCCACACACCCAGAAGTGCAGAATCATGTACTGGGTACGTGATTCTGCGCAGCAGAGCCGCCTTGCCGCCCTATATGTACAGTATATGGTCAGCAAGCGGTTAAGGTATTTCTATTTTTGCTCGGAGTTCTTCTTTAAATGTGAACTCCAACCTGATCTTCAATTTTGCACAGTTGTACAGGCTCCTCGGCTGTACTGGAATTGCTTACTGTGAATTCACTGCACACTGTGAGCTTGTCGTAGTGTGCATTAGAAGCTGCAGCAAGTCACTTATAACTTGCCTCATTTCCTGGATGGAGGACATCTAGCATCATCTAACCACCTTTACTGTCTGTGGAGCAATCATGGGGGCTCAAAATCACACATAGGAGTGCGGTCTGCCAGGAACACCTACTCCTCCAGAATGATTCCAGAATGACATTTTCATATTTGTATGACACTGCTTGCATCAGGGTTGTTGAGTACTGAGGTAGGGTGCTGTGAAGTTTTCAGGAAGCTACTCAGCTCCATGCAGGCCTCTCCCACCAGCCAGAAGTCTGCCTGCATTAGAGAGATGTCATGGAACATCATGATGGGCTACAGATTCATTTTTAACAACTTTAAATTACAAAATGCCTTATTCTGTTTAAGGCTACATACACACAGGCGTTATGAAAAACCAAGCTGTAAAGCCAGTACCGACGCCAGGAAAAAAGCCGCATTAAAAACGTGATTCTATCAGCGTTTTGCATTGACGTCAATGCACGTTTTTCCATGCTAGCTTTCAGCAGCATTGCTCTGCCTCTATTCAGAAACAATGGTTCCCTATGGGAGCCCATTGATTTGAATAGAAGTCGCACCAGAAGTTGGATCATGATGATCCGACGTGCAGTGCGACTTGTGTGCTGAGGATCTTGAAGGAGAACCCTCGCAAAAATGGAAAAAAAAAAAAATATATATAATGTGCATGGGGTTCCCCCGCAAGAGACACCAGACCCTTTGGTCTGGTATGAATCTTAAGGGGAACCCCGTGCAAAAAAAAAAAAAAAAAAAAAAAAAAAAATGGAGTGGGGTCCCCCCCCAAGATCCATACCAGACCCTTATCCAAGCACGCAGCCCGGCAGGTCAGGAAAGGGGGGGGGCAGGTGAGCCCCCCCTCCTGGACCATTCCAGGTCGCATGCCCTCAAAATAGGGGGGGGTGGGTGCTTTGGGGCAAGGGGGGCACTGCGCCCCCCACCCTAAAGCACCTTGTCCCTAGGTTGATGAGGACAAGGGCCTCTTCCCGACAACCCTGGCCGTTGGTTGTCAGGGTCTGTAGGCAGGGGTTTATCGGAATCTGTAAGCCCCCTTTAATAATGGGGGCCCCAGATCCCGACCCCCACCCTATGTGAATGAGTATGGGGTACATTGTACCTCTACCCATTCACCTAAAGGAAAATGTCAAAAATAAACAAACACACCACATGTTTTTAAAGTATCTTATTAAATCAGCTCCGGTGTCTTCTCCCTCTCCGGTGTCGTCTTCTGCTGGTCTTCTCCGCTGTCTTCCGATGTTGACACAAAGCGATCTCCCGCACTAATGGTGTCTCCGCGCTGTGTGTTGACTTATATTGGCATGGGGTGGGGCAACCCGCTGATGCCAACCGGAGGCCCCACCCCCTTCTGACATCACCGCCCGAGGGCATGAGGCCCCGCCTCATGCCAATATAAGTCATTGCACAGCGCGGAGACACCATTAGTGCAGGAGATCACGTTGTGTCAACATCGGAAGAACAGAGGAAGAACACCCGGGAAAAGAGCATAAGACGGCTCAGAGAAAAGAACCGGCAAAAGAGCAGAAGAAAGAAGACCCCTCGGAATAAAGAAGACTCTGCACAAGAACATAGGAGAGAAGATGCCGGAGAGGGAGAGGAGCCAGAGAGGGAGAAGATGCCAGAGCGGATTTAATAAAATACTTTAAAAACCTGTGTAGTGTGTTTATTTTTGACATTTTCCTTTTAGATGACTGGGTAAGGGTACAATGTACCCCATACTCATTCACATAGGGTGGAGGGGGCGGGATCTGGGGGCCCCCTTGTTAAAAGGGGCTTCCAGATTCCAATAAGCCTAACGCCCGCAGATTCCAACAACCAGGGTTGTCGTCGGGAAGAGGCCCTTGTCCTCATCAACATGGGGACAGGGTGCTTTGGAGTGGGGGGCCCAGTTGAGGGCATGCAGCCTGGTATGGTCTAGGGGGGGGGGCTCTCGCTCACCCCCAACCCTTTCCTGACCTGCCGGGCTGCGTGCTTGGATAAGGGTCTGGTATGGATTTGGGGGGGGGCCCCACCATTTTTTTTGGCATGGGGGTTCCCCCTTAAAACCCATACCAGACCGACGGGTCTAGTATCCCTAGAGGGGGAACCCCGCGCAAATTATTTTTTTTTTCATTTTTGCAAGGGTTCCCCTTCAAGATCATTTTGCCAGCATTCGTGTCAAAATAGCTCTAGCGCTGGAGCTTCAGAACGCGCTGGTCCAGCATTTTTTTACAGCTTGAAAACGCTTATGCCACTTACAGCTCAAAAACATCAGTGTGTGTACGAGGCCATTGAATAACATGAAGAGGCGTTTTTAAGCTGTAAAAATGCCTGAGTGTATGAGGCCTTAGTCTTTAAATCTGAACTCCAAACAAAAATCTATATACATATGAATAAAATGTAATCCTGGCACCCCTGGCAGACATCACAGCCAGGCAAGTGACCTCACGATTCTTCACTGCAGTTATGGATTCCAGCTTAAATCACTAGCCTGTCCCCAGCCTGTGCCTGGACAGGGAAAAGTAGCATCACTTTGCTCTCTTTTCCAACACCATATCAAAAACTCTGCATTGTGCAGAACAGTCCTGATAGTCTCACAGTGCACCCCCCTAGCCACCTAGGTCTATTACAGGAATCTAAGATAAGGACACATCAGGGTCAGGTACTTATACTAGAAGCATTTAAAGGAAATTCTGGGATAAGCAAATAGTGTCTAAATTACTTTAAGTTGCATAGATTGAAATGGGTGAAATCAATGGGCTGCGATTTGTCATGCCACTTTATATGTTCAAAGTCACATGACAGGTCGCACTAGTGGGAACAGAGCCTAACTAAATTATAATCTTCCACCACCTTCAACATTTCTGCTGATTCACATATCATGGTATTACGGGATGTTATCAGTATGCATCTCTACACACAACTCCCATGATAAATGAAGAAAACGTTCCATCTAGTTCATACGACCACTCATCTAGTTATCGCTCTCTCTTTGTACACATTACAGCCAGATCGCTATGGCCCAGACCAGCCATTCCCAACCAGAGGTTTCTATGGGTGGCATTACCTGTGGCTAATTGACTTCCCATCCGATAGCACCTGATTAGTTATAGGACCAACACCATTTGCTGTCCGAGAGGAGGGGGGCATCCTGATCACTTTCCCACTGACCACCAAAGTACGCTGAAGTTCTCCTATTGACGCCCAATTAGGGTTCCCCTACAATATTGTTTTTAGGGGTACAAAGGCTGAGAGGTCTGGCCCAGATTAAAAAGTGTTCTTTTAGTCTGTGTATGGGTGCCTTTCCCTTGGCAGTACAAGCGATGATGTGCAGAAATAAAAAGCCATCATACATCGACCTTCAGTATTTTACGACGCACTAATCACAGGTTATTTCTGAATGATTGCTATGGAAACAGTAGCGAAGCTTGTGTGCAGACATAAAAAGGTGGATTTGCTGAAGAATCAGACAGAAGACTTTTATGTTTGCAGGGCTAGGAAGTGAGTGACAGCTAAAGTATGGTTGCTCGAAATAGGCAACAGCGCGGTTATGCAATAATGACATACTTATCGATGAGCCCCACAGTGTTCAGAATGCAGAACTACATTGCAAGAAAGAAGTTACCATTAAGCAACCTGATCATTTACAACATCTACATTTGGGGGGTGTATTTTTATATTCAAAATATAAATATGTGGGGGGTTTACATCTACAACATTTACTAGTCCAACGAATTACCATTGAAGAAAGAACGTTACATCAAGACGTAAGACTTGTGACACCCCGAGTAGCTATTCATACAGTAATAACGTATTGGCGCGACAACGGATAAAGCTCGTTGGTATGAAATCGACAGTGAGTGAAGGATCGGGACGTTTGTATTTTCAGAAGACAGACTAAGAAGTCGTTTAGGTGGAAAAATACAGACGTGTGTTCGAAGCGATGACAAAGGTATCGTTAGTAAGTCTTTATTGGACACTAATCACGCAG
>BLSH010479449.1:433772-446561 GCA_018402905.1 Glandirana rugosa | reverse complement strand
TAAAATGCAATAAAAAAAGAAAAAAAAAAATTTTGAAAAAAGTGGCAGGGGAAAAAAAAAAAATGTCCCCTTTAAGAGCATTGGGCGGAAGCTACTTGTGACGTAGCTTCCGCCCAGCTTTGTTATGGAGCCGGGTGAGCGGCTTCAGCCGCTCACTCGGCACACGGACACTGCAGTGAGAGGACGCGATCATCTCCGCCGCTGCCGGCGGGTCCGGTAAGCGGCGGAGATGACCGGAAAGCGGCGGGAAGGGGGGGGCACCTCTCCCGCCGCTGATAAAAGTGATCTCGCGGCGAATCCGCCGCTAAGATCACTTTTATCTTGCAGGGAATCGCCTGCAGAAAAAAATGATACCGGGGTTATGGTAGCTATCTGCTACCATAACAACGGTATCCCACTTCAAAGTACCGCCGTCAAACGACGTACGGCGGTCCGGAAGTGGTGTGAAGGACAGTAAACTGGCCCTTTGCTTAGACAGTTTGGAGACCCCTGCTCTAGTCCTACGGGCAGATGCTTCATGGGGGAAGAGGGAGATAACAACGCTGCTGCAAATTGATAAGTGCTTTTGCAGTGCCATCAAACTTCTAATAGAAGTGATGTAGAAAGACAGAACACTAGGGCTAATAACACAAGTGCATTCAAACATGCTTAAGACAAACATAGGACTATACTCAGACAAAAAAGGCAACCAAAACAAAAAAAGTACAAAAACATTTATAAATAAATAAAAATGTGTGTGTGCCACTTGGTTTTTTTTTCTGAAGTTTCAAAAAAAATACATTTTTCCTGAAGATACATTTTAATCTAGCAGACATGTCTCTTTATGGACCTTTTTTATGTGCTCTGTTTTAGCTAATATCTTCCATATATAAAACAAGAGGCAACATACAGAACAGCATGAAAATATCCAAGTAATAGATTCAGAAATCTCATCTCATAGCCCACTGGACATAGTAATGACATTTGTATGTGTGTCATTCTTTAGTCTATAATGAACGGGAATCTTATTTCGTTATGTTCACAGATTGATCTGCTGCAAGTTGCTGCACACCATTGCTCTTTGTACCAAGCTATTAATTAAGCCTACGGGACCTTGATGAGTATTTTGATTAAGAAATCTATATACACACACACAAACACAAACATATATAAAAAAAATATATATAAATATTTATATTTAAACTATGTACATATACTATATATATTGTATATATATTGTGAGGGATTAGCTCTTGTGGGGATCACCTTCCCTGGGATGAAGACAGTTCAGGCAGCAGTTTTTTAAAAAATATGGCTTGCAGCCAGGTTTATTGATAAAAGGTTGCAAGTAAAAATAAACAAAACAGCAAAATAAATCCTTGTCTCTCCGGCTCTAGCTAAACATCAGCATTCCTTGCTGAGCGGTGTAGGACTTGTCCCAGACACCCACAAAACAAAGTTATTGCAAACCTTTTCTTTAGTCCAAAAGCCAAAGCTCCGTGTGTTAGCTTTCTTTGGCTGATCGCTCTCAGAGTCCCAGGGCAGAGCTTTGCTCTATTCCTGGTTTATTTAAACAATACCTGAAAGTGGACACCAGCGGACCACAAAATCTGGTCTGGAACCAGCTTTGCCAAGGTGGCTGGGAAAACCAGAGCCGGACTCCGATTTAGTACAATCCTAGTGAACGTATGTGTCCATCTATCACATTACCTCCCATACCCTCACATATCCCCCCCCTGCTCAAACCCTTTCGGTTGAGCAACTGTCCCAACCATATAGTGAACCCCGGAAAGTGGATCTGCACTGTTTTGGAGCTTTCCCGCCCTATGCTCCACTGTGAACTTGAATGACTGTAAAACCAAGAATCACCTTGTCTTATATGCAGATGACGTAATTTTATTCCTGGAGGATACCTCAGCATCCCTGACCTCAGCAATGAATATACTGAAGGAATATGGGAAAGTGTCAGGAGTAAAAATAAACTGGGAGAAGTCAGTACTGGAAGCCCCGCTACCCAAAGAGGCTTCCTGTCTGGCGGTATCAGAGAAAATTAAATACCTAGGTATTATCTTCACAAAAGAACTGAAGGACTTCATCCCAAATAATCTGGTACCACTCCTTAATAAATTTAAAAACAAGTGCGAGATATGGCGGAGCCTCCCCCTTTCAGTAGCTGGCAGGTGTAACCTTATCCGAATGGTATGGCTCCCCCAGCTGCTTTATATTCTCCACAATTCCCCGATATGGCTACATAAAAAATGGTTTAAAAAAATAGATGGAATCTTTCGAGATTTGCTATGGAAGGGGCGGGTGGCAAGAATCTGTCTGGGTACCCTGTAGCTCCGGCCGGATAAAGGGGGTATGGATCTGCCATATCCTAGGAACTACTATTTAGCGGCACAACTGCAGCACTTGGCGGGATGGGGGGGCTCCAACCCGAATGGGCAATTGATGCTCGAGTCCACCCCCCATGGAACAGTATTGGAGGCAGTGGAGGCCAACTCATTCAATGGGGAAGCTCCTACACTTACAATGATAGTCAAGATCTGGAAAGCAGTTAAAGAGCATATGGGAGCTAAGGGGGTTTTCTCAGTGTCCTCCCCCCTATGGAACAACAAGAATTTAAAAGAGATGTGTAGGATTGGAATAATTAAAGACTGGGAAAGTAGAGGTATCACCCAGCTGGTCCAACTGTTTGAGGGGGGAAATCTGAAAACCTTTTTAAATCTCAGGGAAGAGTTTGGCATCTCGGAACGATCATATTTTGCTTATCTGCAAGTCAGACACGCATTAAGCGCACAGTTTAAAAACCGCGTGGTAGAATGGGGTGAGGTGACCCTGTTGCAAAAAGTGATTGACCCTCCCTCACGGAAGGGTTTGATCAGGGCCGATCCTGGGCGGGTGCCCGGGGTGCAATGCACCCAGGCGCCGTGGGTTGGGGGGCGCCAAACTATAAGAGTTCTTCTCCCTTCTCTCCACTTTCGTAGTGCTGATCCCTGCTGAGCAGCTTCCCGGAGGGCGGTGGCCGTGAGATGAGAAGAGCCCGCTCTGTCCTGTGAATGATACTCAGAGGAGCGGCGATGCTACAAGCAGCACACAGGCTGAAGCCACTCCTCCTCTCAGTATAATTCACTGGACAGAGCGGGCTCTTCTCATCTCACGGCCGCCTCCCTCCGGGAAGCTGCCCGCCCCCTGCCTCTGTCATAAAGACTCTTGTATGCTCTGCTCTTTCCCAGCGTCCCGCCCCTCTCCTCCTATGTCTGCTCCCTCCTCCCTGCACTCTCCCCGCAGTACAGAGGTTAGGGGAGGGAAACAGAGCACAGTGTTCCTCCCTCCCCCTCCCTTCTGTACTGCAAAGAATTATGGGAGATGTAGTCCACAGGAGGGGCGGGATTGCCTTAAAAATGAATGGACAGAGAGTAATGGCCACAATGAGGAGGTGAGTTTCTGATCTCACATTTTTCACACATGGGTACTCATTAGGTGGCACTAATAGACTGCACTGATGTGCTGGCACTGATGGACTGCACTGATGTGCTGGCACTGATAGACTGCACTGATGTGCTGGCACTGGTATACACTGATGAGGTGGCACTGGTATGCACTGATTATATGGCACTGGTATACACTGATGAGATGGCACTGGTATGCACTGATGAGATGGCACTGGTATACACTGATGAGGTGGCACTGGTATACACTGATGAGGTGGCACTGGTATGCACTGATGAGATGGCACTGGTATACACTGATGAGGTGGCACTGGTATACACTGATGAGGTGGCACTGGTATGCACTGATGAGGTGGCACTGGTATGCACTGATGAGGTGGCACTGGTATACACTGATGAGGTGGCACAGGTATACACTGATGAGGTGGCACTGGTATGCACTGATGAGATGGGACTGGTATACACTGATGAGGTGGCACTGGTATACACTGATGCGATGGCACTGGTATGCACTGATGAGATGGCACTGGTATACACTGATGAGGTGGCACTGGTATACACTGATGAGGTGGCACTGGTATGCACTGATGAGATGGCACTGGTATACACTGATGAGGTGGCACTGGTATACACTGATGAGGTGGCACTGGTATGCACTGATGAGGTGGCACTGGTATGCACTGATGAGGTGGCATTGATGGGCACTAATGAGGTGGCACCTATGAGACGGCACTGATGAGGTGGCACTGGTAGGCACTGACAAGGTGGCACTGGTAGGCACTGATGGTACTGATGAGGTGGCACTGATGAGGCAGTACTGGTATGCACTGATGAGGTGGCACTAATTAGGTGGCACTGATTAGGTGGTACTGATGAGCACTGATGAAGTAGCACTGATAGTCTGCATTGATGATGTGGCACTGATAGGCTACATTATTGAGGTGGCACTGATCAGTCTCTGACCATCAGCGGTATCATTTCTGCAGTCTCTGCCTATCTCCTGTATCATGTCTGCAGTCTCTGACCATCTCTTGTATCATGTCTGCAGTCTCTGACCATCTCATGTATCACGTCTGCAGTCTCTGACCATCTCCTGTATTATGTCCGCAGTCTGTAACCATTGTTTATTGTTAAGAGATTGTGGGAGGATATTGGGGTAACAGACTCCTTAGAGCAGCATCTCTGTGTTTAGGTCGCTGTCATGGAAACATTTGTAAAGGGGAGGAGTTAGCAAGATAACCACGCCCATGTTGGGGCGCCAGAAATATTTCTGCACCCAGGCGTCTGTGACCCTAGGATCGGCCCTGGGTTTGATCTCCACATTGTATAAAGGACTGAATACAGGCAGAGAGAGAGAGGAAGAGCTTGGGATTAAGAAGAAATGGGAAGAGGATTTTGGTCCAATCTCCCCAGTGCAGTGGAGATCGATATTGGACTCTTGCAACCTGGTCTCCATGGCACCATCACAGAGGATCTCTCACCTATTTCTTCTGCACAGAGTTTATTACACTCCCCAGAAACTATTTAGCTTCGGGAAGAGGCAAAATGATAACTGCCCCAGATGTCAGCAACTTGGGGACCTTGTCCATATGTTTTGGAGGTGTCCAAAACTGAAGAGGTATTGGGAGGAAGTGCTTAATTCTATAAATAAGATCTTTAAAACGCAGATCAGGCTGAACCCAGTACAATGTATTCTGGGCTGTGCACAGTCTAGGGAAAATGGAGGTCGATTTCCGACCGCCATATTGAGTTGCCTATTCCAGGCAAGGAAACTGATTGCCCAGAAATGGCAATCAAGAGCACCCCCGACTAAGGATGAGTGGGTAAACTCTGTGGATGAGGCTATGTGGATGGAGAAGAGCATGTTTGTAAAAAGGAGTAACCTGAATGGGTTTAAGAAAAAATGGAGGTTATGGCTTCTAGACAAAGGATACCCAGTATAGTGGCTTGGAGAAGGACAGACATAGGAGGCTGCTAAGGATATAAAGAGACACTGAAGAGTGAAAGAGGAGATATCCACAAGACATGAGGACTTTGATCAAAAGATGATACTGGATGGTAGAAGGTGAATGCTTTATTAATGCACTTATAAATATGACGGGAATAGAAAGGGGGTTGCATGAAGAGTGTGCATGGGGAAGGATGACTGTGCGGATGGTTTGTTGAAGTGGGAACTGCTTGCGGGAGGGGGGTTGGGATGATGATTTCCTATGAATATAGTGGAGGTGTATACTATGCCTGTTTATTACTTGGCCTCTTCCCGGTTCCCCCTTCGTGTTGAGGAAATAAAATGTATGGATATTAAGGGGGGGATACTTGGGAAAAGTAAAGATCACCACAATGATGTAATTAATTTGGAGGTTAGTATGAGCCTAAGGCTGATTATTTTTCCTCCTGAGATAAGTTACTGATGTGGAAAGAAAGAAAAAAAAAAAAAAAAAAAAAAAAGAATCACCTTGTCACCAGACCAGACTATTTTTTTCCCTGTTGTCACACATCCACTTCAGGGTGGCATGGTCGGTGACTAGACTGAACGGTCCCCCCAACAGATAACAGGGCCTCTAAGGCCCATTTGATGGCTAAACACACTTTTTTGACAATGGCATAATTTCTCTCATGTCTGTTCTGTTTTCTGCTCAGGTAGACAACTGGTTGCTCCTCACCATCTTTGATCTGGGAAAGTAAAGCACCTAGTCCCACATCAGAGGCGTCAGTCTGCACGACAAACTCCTTTGAGAAATCCAGGGTCACAAGAATCAGTTGTGCACAAAGGGCTTGCTTCAACCTCTGAAATGGCTTTTCATCCTCAGGATTCCACCTCACCATGACCGACCCTCTACCTTTGTCAAATCTGTTAGAAGGACAGTAATGGTGGCAAAGTTGGGTATGAACTGCCTGTAGTACCCCGTGATCCCCAGGAAGGCATGCCCTTGCTTTTAAGTTAGCGGTTGGGGCTATTTTTGGATTGCCTCAATTTTATTGGTCTGCGGCTTAACTAGTCCCCGACCAATAATGTGGCCAAGATATTCTCCGAAGGGAATCCACTACTGCTTGTACCTGGGGCAAATGAGATTCCCAATCAGGGCTGTAGATGACAACATCATCCAAATAGGCTGCTGCATAGGGGCAATGTGGTCTTAGTGTTTTGTCCATCATTCTCTGGAATGATGCAGGGGCACCGTGTAAACCAAACAGCATCCGCTTGTACTGAAATGTCCCTTCAGGGGTAGAAAAGGCAGCCTTCTCCTTTCCTGATTCTGTTAGGGGTGTCTGCCAATAGCCCTTAGTTAGGTCTAGGGTTGTTATGTACCGAGCACCTCCCAACCGGTCTATTGGCTATACCCTTGACCCCACCCCCTTTGCCCTGCCCATGTGACAGGAGGCAGCGCTATACAGGAAGCATCGGCTTTGCTCCCTCTGGCGCTGGCTCCAGTGCTGTACCTCTAATACTACCAGTAGGATGAAACAGCTACCTGAGACTGAGTTAGTTACATGCTGCAGCCTGAAGAGCATGCAGACGCGGAGGGAAACCAGCAGCCAGGTGCCCCTAGGCAGCAGTGCACCCTAGGCGGCTGTCTAGTTTGCCTAGTAGTAGCACCGGCCCTGGGTCTATAAGTTCGTCAACCTGAGGCATCAGGTAGGCATTAAACTTGGACCCGCTATTCAACTTTCTAAAGTCATTACATAACCTCATAGTGCCATCGAGCTTCGGGACCAGCACTATGGGGCTTGACCAATCACTGTGGGACTCCTCTAACATGTTCAACTCTAACATGATTTTGATTTTTTTTGCCACTGCCTTGCGCCTAGCCTCAGTCATTCTATAGGACTTCACATTTATGCGAACACCTGGTTCAGTAATTATGTCATGCTGGATCACTGAAGTCAGTCTGAACAAAGGGGGGAAAAAGTCTCTATTTTTACTCACAAACTCTTTAACATCATTTTGTTGTGCTATGGACAAGGATTTTGTTATGGAGACATCAGGTGTCACTGGTACCCTGTCCTTTTGAGGAGGGGACACGGCCAATAAAGTCTTTCTGTCCTTCCACGGTTTTAAGAGATTAACATGATAAATTTGCTCCGGTTTCCTGTAAGCTTTGTAGTTTACCTCCCCTTCTCTTTCTATAACCTCAAAGGGACCCTGCCACTTGGCCAGGAATTTACTTTCAACAGTGGGGACCAGTACCAGGACTCTGTCCATAGGGTTGAAAGTTCCGGTCTTGGCACCACGATTATAAACCCTCCTCTGGGCTTCCTGGGCTTGCTCCATATGTTCCTGTTCAAGGGGCAGGACAGCTGCGATTCGATCCTGCATCAAGGAGATATGCTCTATGATACTTCTATATGGGGTGGCCTCTCCTTCCCACATTTATTTTGCAACGTCTAACAGTCCCCTGGGGTGTCTCCCATACAAGAGTTCAAATGGGGAAAAACCCATAGATGCCTGCGGAACCTCTCGTATGGCAAACATTAGATATGGCAGAAAAAAATCCCAATTTCTCCCATCTTTGTCAACCACCTTTTTTAGCATACTTTTGAGGGTTTTATTAAATCTCACCACAAGTCCATCCATTTGGGGGACAGAGGTACGGTGATGGGAGATTTTGTAGTTCTTACACAATTCCTTAGTAACTTTGGACATAAATGGGATGCCCTTATCCATTAAGATCCCTTTTGGGATCCCCACACGACTAAATACCTTGACCAATTCCTTGGCGATAGTCTTAGCGGAGGTATTCCGCAAGGGGATGGCTTCAGGATAGTATGTCGCATAGTCGATGATTACCAGAATGTGCTGGTGGCCACGAGCAGACTTTACTACTGGCCCCACCAGATCCATGACAATTCTCTCAGACGGCACTTCAATTATGGGTAGTGGGACAAGAGGACCACGAAAATGCGGCGACGGCACAGTAATTTGACACTCGGGGCATGAATCACAATATTCTCTGACATCCGCATGCAACCCGGAACAGAAGAATTTCTGGGTTATTCTCTCCTTGGTCTTCTCTATACCCAGATGTCCCCCCATTATATGACCATGGGCTTAGTCTAGCATCATCTTGCGATAGGGTTTGGGAACCACTAACTGCTCTACCTCCTCCTCACCATGTTTTACTACCTGATACAACAAATAGTTCCTCAGAATCATGTAGGGAAAAGACACCCCCCAATTAGGTTCCACAGGTTCCCCATCCACCATCTTAATTTTTTCTCTGGCTCTAGTGAGTGTGGCATCTTGTAGTTGTTCCTTACAAAAATCTTCTCTCCTGACATCTAAATCATGTATCACATTCAGTTTACTCTCACTGCTAGAGTCAGAGATGGTTTCTTGTTCAATAACCTCTCGCTGGGAACTGGCTTCCATCTCCTCCTGTTACCTGGCCATTACGGGAAAAGGAAGAGGGTCTCCTCCTTTGGCGGTCGTACCAACAGTATCCCCTTCATTTTGACAATCAAACGGGTATGGTGTGAGCTCCCGTGCCTCCCCAGCAGGGGGAGCTCTATCCACCGGACTCCCTTTGCTTTCCTATAGCCTCCAGAAATGGGGAAAGTCTCTCCCCACTAGGGCTTCATGAAGCAGTGAAGGTACCACCCCCACTAAATGTGTTGCCTTGCCCCAGGGAGTGTCAATCTCAACCACTGCAGTCTGGTAGTCCCGTGTGTCACCATGAAAACAAATAACCCCGACAGAGCTGGGGTGTAACTTTGCAGGATTTACACAATTACTTTTGAGTAATGTCATGACTCTACCAGAATGAAGCAGTGCAAGTGACTGGCTTTCCATCAATAGAAATTACACACATTTGTCTCTCCATTCGTTCCTGACAGGATGCGGTACATGCGACCTGGGCAAAAAGAGAAAGGCGTCTTTTCACATAAACATTATCACATAGGTTCCTCATTCAGGTGACTATTGGCAGCAATATAACCTAATGCATGGCAGCGGTAGCATTGTATATGGCCTATACCCAGTCCTCGCAAGGGTCTCCAAGACCTTCCTGGCTTCTTTGGCCAGTCTTCACGTCTAGAGTCCATAGTCTCATTAGCCATAACAGCACTCTTATTATTCTTCCCCACGCCCTTGAACCCTGGAACAGTCTTACCGGATCCGTTGGGCGATCTTTCCCCCCCCAGATACATTTGAGTGGGGCACAGATGGGGTTAACAAGTCCTCAGCAGCAGTGTATCTTTCCACGAGGTCCACTAGTTGGGTTGCAGTTTTGGGGTCCCCATGACTGACCCACTTCCTCAGAGCAGCAGGGAGCGCACGCAGGTACCGGTCCATGACCACACGCTCCACAATCTGAGGGCCTGACAAGGTCTCTGGCTGCAACCACTTCCTCGTGAGATGGACCAGGTCGAACATATGGGAGAGGGGTGGCTTGTCCATGTGGGAGGACCACTGATGCACCCATTGAGCCCGGACGGCCATGGTAATAGCCAGGCGTGCGAGTATGTCTGTTTTTAGAGTCTCATAGTCCTGGCCCTTATCAGGTTCCAAATCAAAATAGGCCTTTTGAGGTTCACCTGTCAGAAAAGGTGCTAACAGTCCCACCCACTGCTCCTTTTGCCATCCTTCACGAACAGTGACTCACTCAAAGGTCGTGATGTATGCCTTCTTTAACTCCAGCAGGGCCTCCACAAACTGGTGATTCATCTCCTGCTGAGCTGCATTGGCCTGTGCGACCAGCTGGTTGGTTTCCCGCTGAGCCGCCGTGGCTTGTAGCAGGGCCTTCACCATCATTTTTGGAAACTGCCCACATCCTCCACCACGTGTGAGGGATTAGCTCTTGTGGGGATCACCTTCCCTGGGATGAAGACAGTTCAGACAGCAGTTTCTTAAAATCTGGCTTGCAGACAGGATTATTGATAAAAGGTTGCAAATAAAAGTAAACAAAACAGCAAAATAAATCCTTGCCTCTCCGTCTCTAATTAAACATCAGCATTCCTTACTGAGCTGTGTAGGGCTTGTCCCAGACACCCACAAAACAGCAAACATTTTCTTTAGTCCAAAAGCCAAAGCTTTGTCAGCTTTCTCTGGCTGATCGCTCTCAGAGTTCCAGGGCAGAGCAAACTTTGCTTTCTTCCTGGTTTATTTAAACAACACCTGAGAGTGGACACCAGTAGACCACAAAATCCGGTCCGGAACATGCCCTGTCAAGGAGGCTGGGAATACTCGTGCCGGACTCTGCTTTAGTCAAATCCAAGTGAACGTATGCGAGGTGACACATGACATCCATCTATCACCTCGCCTCGCAAACCATCACAATATTTACAGTATCTCACATTTTTGTAAATATTTTATTATATCTTTTAATGTGACAACACGGAAGAAATTATACTTTGCTACAATGTAAAGTAGTAAACGTAAAGCTTGTATAACAGTGTAAATTAGCTGTCCCCTCAAAATAACTCAACACGCAGCTATTAATGTCTAAACTGCTGGCAACAAAAGTGAGTACACCCCTAAGTGAAAATGTCCAAATTGAGCCCAATTAGTCATTTTTCATTCACAGTATCATGTGACTCGTTAGTGTTACAAGGTCTTAGGTGTGAATGGGGAGCAGGTGTGTTAAATTTGGTGTTATCGCTCTTACTCTCTCATACTGGTCACTGGAAGTTCAGCACGGCACTTCATGGCAAAGAACTCTCTGAGGATCTGAAAAAAAAGAATTGTTGTTCTACATAGAGATGGCCTAGGCCAGTGATGGCGAACCTTGGCAGATGTTTTGGAACTACATTTCCCATGATGCTCAACTACACTGCAGAGTGCATGAGCATCATGGGAAACATAGTTCCAAAACATCTGGGGTGCCAAGGTTTGCCATTACTGGCCTAGGCTATAAGAATATTGCCAAGCTGTAGCATGGTAGCCAAGACCATACAGCGGTTTAACAGGACAGGTTGCACTCAGAACAGGCCTCGCCGTGGTCGACCAAAGAAGTTGAGTGCACATGCTCAGTGTCATATCCGAGGTTGTCTTTCGGAAATAGAGGTATGAGTGCTACCAGTATTGCTGCAAAGGTTGAAGGGGTGGGGGTCAGCCTGTCAGTGCTCAGACCATATGCCACACACTGCATCAAATTAGTTTGCATGGCTGTCGTCACAGAAGGAAGCCTCTTCTAAAGATGATGCACAAGGAAGCCTGCAAACAGTTTTCTGAAGACAAGCAGACTAAGGACATGGATTTCTGGAACCATGTCCTGTGGTCTGATGAGGCCAAGATAAACTTATTCGGTTCAGATGGTGTCAAGCGTGTGTGGCGGCAACCAGGTGAGGAGTACAAAGACAAGTGTGTCTTGCCTACAGTCAAGCATGGTGGTGGGAGTGTCATGGTCTGGGGACACTGGGGAGCTACAGTTCATTGAGGGATCCATGAATACCAACATGCACTGTGACATACTGAAGCAGAGCATGATCCTCTCCCTTCGGAGACTGAGCCGCAAGGCAGTATTCCAACACGATACTGACCCCAAACACACCTCCAAGACGACCACTGCCTTGCTAAAGAAGCTGAAGGTAAAGGTGATTGACTGGCCAAGCATGTCTCCAGACCTAAACCCTACTGAGCATCTGTGGGACATCCTCTAATGGAAGATGGAGGAGCGCAAGGTCTCAAACATCCACCAGCTCTGTAATGTCGTCATGGAGGAGTGGAAGAGGACTCCAGTGGCAACCTGTGAAGCTCTGGTGAACTCCAATGCCCAAGATGGTTAATGCAGTGCTGGTAAATAATGCCACACAAAATATTGACACTTTGGGCCCAAATTGGACATTTTCACTTAGGGGTGTACTCACTTTTGTTGCCAGTGATTTAGACATTAATGTCTGTGTGTTGAGTAATTTTGAGGGGACAGCAAATGTACACTGTTATACAAGTAGTACACTCACTACTAGTGTTGAGCGAACCCGGACTGTAACGTTCGGGTCCGTACCGAACTTTCGAGTGTCCGGGGCACGGACCCGGACATTTCAAAAATCGTTCGGGTTCGGTCCGGGGTTCTGGCAATGTCAGGCCCAAGCGAGTTGTGATCATCACTCACATGATGAACATATTGTCACATGTAAACGACAGGGGAGTTTTAATGAGTTGTGTGTCTGTAATTACAGATTTAGTGACCGTTGTTTTCACTCATGTGGGGATTCACTTTTACAGGTTAAACCCGGGTTTCACAGTTATAAAACACACCGTAATAAATGGTCGTGACGTAATTGGTAGAACCCGTAACCTCAAGTGGTCTCGAAGTGTCCAACGGTGACCTCAGGAGAAGGTGAGGAGGTACTGCTGTAATGTCTCGACCACCTACAAACTCTGGAACGCGAGGAGGTAGAAGGTAATCTCCTACAGGGT
>BLSH010479449.1:388145-425838 GCA_018402905.1 Glandirana rugosa | reverse complement strand
CTAAAATGTAATCATTTGGCCTCAACACCAAACGATATGTCTGGTGGAAAACCAATACAGCTCACCATCCAAATAACATCATCCTATGGTTAAGCATGGAGGTGGTAGTATCCAGTTATGGGGGTGTTTCTCTGCAGCAGGGACTAGATCACTTGTCAGGATAGAATGGAAAATGGATGGGGCAAAATACTGTCACATTCTTGAGGAAAATCTTCTGCCCTCTGCCAGAAAGTTGTCAATGGGAAGAAGGTTTACCTTCCAACATGACAATGACCCAAAGCACACAGAAAAAATTACCACACAGTGGTTGAATGAAAAAAAGTTGAATGTCCTTGCATGGCCTAGTCAGAACCCAGACCCAAAACCCATTAAAAATCTGTGGAATGACTTGAAGACTGCAGTCCACAAACTGTCACCATCAAATTTAACTGAACTTGAGCAGTTCTGCAAAGAAGAGTGGGCAAATATTGCAAAGTCTAGATGTGAAAAGTTAGTAAAGACATACCCCAACAGATTAAAGGCTGCAATTAAAGCAAAATGTGGTTCAACAAGATACTGACACAAGGGGGTGATCCTTTTTCCAACTCACTGATTCTGTTTTTGAACTTTTTTCAGGGACCAGGCTGCTCCGGTGGATGTGAAGGGGTGCCATGGCCTGGAGAGCATGGCATGCTTTCCATGAGTGAGCCTTATCCCTGGAGGCAGACCCTCAGCTACTCAGCTTCCATCGACAGTGTGCCTATCCTGGCCTACTTTCATCTGCACTGACGCAGACACTGCTGAATCCCTGTTGGGTGACCAGTTGGACATATGTCATGTTACAAAAGCCTTTTCTGGACGTCCTCTACCCAAGAGCTTTGATATCTTCAGGAGTAGTGAGTGGGCAGAAGCCCAACAATAACATTAGAGTCAGAGACACTGCATGCAGACACCTTTACCCTTTCTTTCCTACATTCAAGGCTTTCCATGAGAGACACCTTGCTTGTTACATCCACTTTTGCTGGTCACCATTGCACAGCAATATCGTGGGCCCCTTCATAGCTAGCTGAAGATCTTGGACACTTTACATCAAGGACTCCTCCCCCAAAAAGGACTCAGCTTATAAGACCTGCTCATTTTAAAGGGAAGCTCTTATTCAAGTTTTGCTTATTGCACATTTCACATTTTGTGTTGTCATATACTGTGCCTTTTATTCTGTACATCTAATAAAATACCCATTTGTCGTTTCTATTGTTTCTCTAGTATCTTTTGCAAGTGTATTCTCTCTTTGAATTATGTCAGAACCCAGGGTTTCAGAGGTTTCGGGAGGCTTGCAAGGCCAGGGCAACCTTTGGGGACAGTCATCTTCCAGTGGCCCTTGCGGCGCTACACAAGCATATACTGTATAATTCTTATGCAAGAAGGACTGTAGATCCATCAAGATTACTAGGAATCTGCATAATTCTGGGCCAATACCCTTGAAAGAGCCAGCTGTAGGATCTTTTTAGCTGATCTTTTTAGCTGTCTGTAAAGGGTGGTATTCTTCCCACTAACCACTAATGTAAGGGACATTTTCCCACTGACTCCCAATTAATAGATTTTAACAGGGGTTCCCCTAGACCTAAAAAATATTTCAGGGGTTCCTTGGAGGTGAAAAGGTGGAGAAAGGCTGTCCTAGAGCCCACATTGAGTCATAGACCTGTAGATTTAGCCTTTTGTCTATGGGAATACCAGCTCTTTTCAGTGTCTAAAAATGTGTTCATTTTTAACTAATCTGCTGTCAGAGCAGATTTAAAAAAAAAAAACATAGAGGAAGAGTGCATCTATATGTAAACCTCTGAGATGTCATTCATTTGCATTTCCCCTATTTTTTTCTGGTGTGTTTGACTTTTAGTAGCAGCACAAATTTAATCTCTATATTGATTTTTGATGTTTGAATCAATACATCGTTAGTGGCTTTGCTTCCCCATATGTTTGAATTTTTTTAAATCTGTCAATTGACAGAAATTCATCATTCACACATCTCCCGTGAAGTGTGAGGTGCAATTAGCTGTGACAACTAATCTCAGTAAACAGAAATGTATCACTTGTCACTTCTGTTTGTGGTGGCACCAAGGGTGACAAAGATCTATATACATCTTTCCAACACTTTCTGTGGTGGAGAAGATGGGCACATTTTAACTTCAACATTTATAAACACAATTTTTTACACTTTTCCTATCCTATACAATCGTTTTCACCATTATCCGTTTACAGGTATTTATGACAGCAGGAAAAAAAAAATATTCACAATAGAAAACTCTCAAAGATATCACATGTTATGCTGTACATTGGATGACATAAGGTATAATAGCATACTTGCATTCATACTGTAAACCTCATAAAAAAGCTGCTGGAACCTTTGGAGTATCCTATATATTCCCAATCTTTCTTTAGTTATCTATTTTATCATGGATGCATGCTTGTGTTCTAACTTCATGAAAGTTGGCAATGCCACAGGATAGGTCCCCTCTCTGCTGCATGCTCGCAGGGGACAAACTTTTCTACTCAAGCTATGGCTGCGTTCTAAGAAAATAAACTGTAAGACTTTACACATTATGAAATTATTGCACGTGGAATGTATTTAGATGATCTGAATTTAAGTTCAGTTGGACTTGACAATTAAAGTACCTAATGATATACAATTCAAATAAGCCAGTGTTGTGATCCAGCTGAACCAGCCCTTCCAGACAGCACAAGTAGATCCTTGACCTCCCCTCCAAGTTCAGCACAGTTTGGTCAAAAACACACCCCTGTCTGCTTATTGGATAATGAAGGAGCAGCAGCAGACTGATGAGGACCCCTTTACTCATTCTGCTCACTGTTCCTATTAGAGTGTTTATCATAAGAACATGAGCACTGCAGTGAGGCCAGATTGGCTAAGTATTCTGACCCTCTTTTTCGCAGAGTGATCACAGCTGTGCAAGGAGATACTGGGAGCGTTCCAATTGGAAGATTGGGGACTTTAAAGGCACTTTGATAGAAAAAGATCCGAACATGGAATACATAAAAGGTAATTTTTATTCAAAATTCATTAAAATGACATAATTCATTTTTAAAATAACCTGTATATGTATTTTTATTAAACACAACAGCATTTATTTAATTTTTTTTATACTGTAGATGGTATGTATGGAGTTCAGCTACAGTACTAAGTAGAAAATCTCATCACATAAAACCAGACACAATTGTTTTCCTACAATGGTTTCCTCAATAATCTGTGCAGAGCTAAAAAAAATAAAATCCGTTTTCATGCAGCCACATAAGCCTAGGGTATGTCCTGACACAGGGAACAATAGAGCAAGCATACAGAAGCTGCAGCTCAAATCAAGTCAAATCAACACGTTATGGAAGGCACCGTGCCAAAAAACCGTTTGACCTAAAAAGAGCAAAAGCATAAAATGCATTAATATGTCCTTTGTCTGGGAAGCAAAGGAAGTGTAATGTATTATTTTCCTGTAGCGTCTGTACAAGCTGTTTACTGTCTGTGTCTTCACTTATTTAGCAAAGCTTTTTTAAGTGCAACCTTTATTGGGCAAGCTGAAATTATTGCTGGAAATTAAATGATAGATCCTTCGGAGGCCCGATGAGGTCATTCAGCTAATAATAATGACAAGGTTGTAAGGCTGTAGAAGTTGTTGCTGGCTTATTTGTTGACATCTGACATATGTAAGACTTGCCTTATTCTAAAAGCTCTTCTTGACACACACACCACTAATATATTTTATATAGAAGGAGTTTCTGCAAATAATATACATATTTGTGTGTTTATGCAGGTAGAATATAATAATTTTATAAGCATTAGGGATGGGCCGAACACCCCCCGGTTCGGTTTGCGCCAGAACTTGCAAACAGGCAAAAAATGTGTGCAAAAGCCGTTAAAATCAATGGGATTTGAACATGAAAAATCAAAAGTGCTCATTTTAAAGGCTTATATGCAAGTTATTGCCCTAAAAAGTGTATGGGGACCCGGGTCCTGCCCTAGGGGACATGTATCAATGCAAAAAAAAATTTTTTAAATCGATCATTTTTTCAGGAGCAGTGATTTAATAATGCTTAAAATGCAACAACAAAAATGAACTCTTCCTTTAAATATCGTGCCTGGGGGGTCCCCTTAGTCAGCCTGTAAAAGGGCGCACCTCTGTGATGTTTAGCCACTTCCTGCCGGCCTATTGGCTTCCTTATCCTGACTGGACGTCTATTGATGTCCTCAGGATAACTCGTAATTGCGCGCCCGCGGGGGCGTGCATCGCGGCGATTGGTGTTGCCATGGGTCAGTCTGACCCACCGCATTACCGATCGAGGTAAAAGGCTTTCATCGGAAGCGTTTTACCACGTGATCAGCCGTGACCTATCACGGCTGATCACAGTGTAAACAGGAAGATACGTTTATTGGCTTTTCCTTTACTCAGTTCTGCAGACCTGAGTAGTGGAGAGCCAATCGGCTGCTCTCCTGACGGGGGGGGGGGCTGCGCTGAACGTTTATCAGTGCAGCCCCCCTCAGGATTGCCACACTGGACCACAAGGGACCCGACCAGGACCACCAGGGAGCCTCCCCCAGGGACAACATAAGGAGGCCGCCCAGGACCACCAGGGAGAAGATCTGGAGGCCACCCAGGGACCACCAGGGAGCCCACACTAGACCACCAGGTAAGGGGCATACAGTGCACTGTAGGGATGGCGCTGTGCCCCTATGTGATGCCTGCCAGTGCCATCCCTAACAGTGCTATATGCACTAGTGCCCACCAGTGCCATGTACCAGTGCCCACCAGTGCCACCTATCAATGCCCACCTGTGCCACCTATCAGTGCCACCAGTGCCACCTATCAGTGCCCATCAGTGCCGCCTATGAGTGCCCATGAGTGCCGCATATAAGTTCCACCTATCAGAGCCCATCAGTGCTGCTTATCAGTGCCGCCTATCAGTGCCCATTAGTGATCCATATATGTGCCCCATCATCAGTGCCACCTTATCAGTGCCACCTCACCAGTGCCAATCTGTGCTGCCTCATAAGTGCCCATCAGTGTAGCCTCATCAGTGCCCATCAGTGTAGCCACATCAGTGCCCATCAGTGAAGGAGAAAATGTACTTATACAAAGTTTTGTGACAGAAAGAAAGAAAATGTTTTTTTTTTCCAAATTTTCGGTCTTTTTTTTTGTAGCGCAAAAAATAAAAACCGCAGAGGTGATCAAATACCACCAAAATAAAGCTATATGTGTGGGAACAAAATGATAAAAATTTTGTGTGGGTACAACCTTGCACGACCGTGCAATTGTCATTCAAAGCGCAAGAGCACTGAAAGCCGAAAATTGTACTGTGCGGGAAGTGTTCTAAGTGCCTAGTATTGAAGTGGTTAGAACAGTGCCAGAACAAAATGACATTTGTACAGGAAAAATTGTCCTTTAAAACCACTCGCGGCTGTAATATTTTGCCGGTTCCCGGCAATATAGTTAAAATAGCTGAAAAAGCATTGCGTTGCCCCCCAGTCCATACTAGGCCCTTCAGTTCTGGTATGGATTTTAAGGGGAACCCCGCTCCAAAATAAAAAAAAAATCCGTAGGGTTCCCCCACAAAGTCCGTAACAGACCCTTCAGGTCTGGTATGTATTTTAAGGGGAACCCCGCTCAAAATAAGAAAAAATTGCATAGGGTTCCCCCCCAAAGTCTGTACCAGGCCCTTCAGGTCTGAAATGGATTTTAAGAGGAACCCCGCACAAAAATGAAAAAAAAATTATGTGGGGGAACCCTATGTCAAATTTAAAAAAAATGGCGTAGGGGTCCCCCCAAAATCCAAACCAGACCCTTATCCGAGCACGCAGCCCTGGCATGGCAGGAGGGGGTGAGGACGAGCGAGCACCCCCCCGAACCATACCAGGCCACATGCCCTGAACATGGGGAGGATGCTTTGAGGTCCCCCCAAAGCAGCTTGTCCCCATGTTGATGTGGAGAAGGGCCTCATCCCCACAACCCTTGCCGATGTTTGTGGGGTTCTATGGGTGGGGAATATTGGAATCTGGAAGCCCCCTTTAATAAGGGGCCCCAGATCCCGACCCCCATGTGAATAGGTATGGGGTACATTGTACCCCTACCCATTCACCAAAAAAGGAGTTAAGTGGTACAAAAAACAAGAGGCAGTTTTTGGCAAGTCCTGTAAAATAGCTCTTCTTCTTTCTTCTTTCTTCCTCCATCTTCTCCTGCCCCGGTCCTTCTTCTGGTCTTCTGTTTCTTCTTTCGGTCTTCTTCCTTCCTCTCTTTATCTTCTTCTTCCTTCTTCTTTCACCGACCCCGCTCCAGGAGTCATGCCGTCCAGAGGCGTCTCCCAGAATGGGTGGTCTGCAGTCTGACAATTATTTTATAGGCAAAGGTGGGGCCACCCAGTGACGTAAATGGGTGCCCAGCCCCCTCTTGTTTTTTGTACCACTTTACTCATTTTTTGGTGAATGAGTAGGGGTACAACGTATCTCATACCTATCCACATGGGGGGGTTGGGATCTGGGGGCCCCTTTATTAAAGGGAGCTTCCAGATTCCGATAAACCCCCACGCCCGCAGACCCCCACAACCACTGGCAAGGGTTGTGGGGATGAGGCCCTTCCCCCCATCAACATGGGAACAAGGTGCTTTGGGGGGACCACAAAGCACCCTCCCCATGTTGAGGACATGTGGCCTGGTATGGTTTGGAGGGGGGCCTCGCTCATCTCCACCCCCTCCTGATATGCCAGAGCTGAGTGCTTGGATAAGGGTCTGGTTTGGATTTTGGGGGACCCATACGCCTTTTTTTTAAATTTGGCACGGGGTTCCCCTTAAAATCCATACCAGACCTGAAGGGCTTGGTTTGGATTTTGGGCGGGGGACCCACATCATTTTTTTTTAAATTTTGTCGTGGGGTTCCCCTTAAAATCCATACCAGACCTGAAGGGCCTGGTTTGGATTTTGGGGGACCCCAACATCATATATATACACTAGGAAGGTATATATATATTCCTGCACTGCCTGCACTAACTGACTGTAAACAGATCGCTCTATCTATCTATATAACTAGTATATATATTTCACTTTACACTAAACTACCTACACTAACTGACTGTATACAGATCGCCCTATCTATCTATCTATCTATCTATCTATCTATCTATCTATCTATCTATCTATCTATCTATCTATCTATCTATCTATCTATCTATCCATCTGTCTATCTGTTTTTCACAATGCATTGCACAATAATCAGCTAGCTACACTAAACTGCCTGCACGCCGCTACCTAAACTCACTGTCACTATCCACCGTTATTCACACTACATAGAGCGGCTGCACAAGCGGCTTTATATAGTGTGGGGCGTGGATTGAGACTGCTGAGCAGTGATTGGCTAAAGGCACCCTGCCTTTAGCCAATCATATCTTTCACAGCAGAGCGCTCTGTGATTGGCCAAAGCATGCAGGTCATGTGCATGGTTTGGCCAATCAGTGGGCGGCATTTCCTCCGCCTTTGGAATGCATTATGGGGCACTCAAAGTTCCTACGAATGCCCCATAATGTTCGGGATGCGCCAAACAGGCGAACCCCCGATGTTCGACTCGAACCGGGGGTCCATCCCTAATGAGCATTGCTACAATGTGTATATAATAATATAATTATCATTGGTATATATTGAAAATGTATATTATTATAGGGAGACAGGCATTCCATTCGGGCTCTTTCGTATAGTGGCATATAGTAAAAATATGCTTGTTGTTATGGCTCCCGGAGCCACAGCTGCAGCATATTTTTGCTTATAGACTAACATTATAAAATCGCATTATATTACATTATAACACTGTACACAGTTGTACATGCATAAACACTGGCACTCATTTGCATGTGCAGACGTATGAGCGTATTTTTGAAAATGAATACATGAGCCAGCATTTATGCATGCATAGCGTGTACAAAGATGTATGCCTATGGGCAAAAAGACACTGCAGCTGTGGCTCCTAGAAGCCACAACAAGAAGCGTATTTTACTCTTTATGGCCATACACCTAATATATGGCTGTGTGCAAGAGCGATTACTTTCTTGTGGAGTACACAGTATTGCTGAAATACTGGTACTTTGCATGGGGGAAGCATTGCCCAACCATGGCATGTCACAGTATATAGAAAGAGGGCAAGTTTGGAGTTTGCAATGTTTTTCACTGCTTTGCAGAGGACGACCAGAGGGGATGGGAGGGAGGTAAGATATGGAGCTTTATGCTGGCAAGTGAACTTATATTGCCACCCACCCAGCATATATAACAATAAACAATATTAACGCTATAGTGTCGTAGCACCATCTAGTGTATGTGCTAGTGTACATAGGGTGTTTTCCTGTTAGTGTAGGTAAATCTGGCTTGACTGGCAGCCAAGCCTGTGTTGAATCTGGGTCAGGGTTGAGTGACTCAGGAAGGCTGGATGATTCATCAGGCAGCACCTTTGGTACCTCCCCCTACTTGCTGGAACGTTGGAGAAGCTTTCAGAAGAATGGGAGGGAGGTTAGGAGAAGCTGCCAGGAGTATTGATGAGGGCCCAGCCAATTCTCGGCCAAATGGGTTGGCAAAGGGAGGGCTCCTCTTAAATACTCTGAGTCATGCCAGCAGAGGGCAGTCAGGTGGAAGATGGAGGAGTGCTGCGGAGGCTGTCGGTGGCCCTTGAGGGTAAGCCCCTAGTCTGAGGATGAGGTGACCTCGGGCCTGGGGCTCGGTTGCTGGAGGTATTCTCTTACAACACACAGAGTCCTGCCCTGGGTGCACAGGAACAGGTTTGAGGACAGTGGGAGAGAGTCAGCACGTCCAGGAGTTTTCCATGAGAAGTCAGCCGGGTGGCTGGTGAGTATTCAGTCTGGGGGGACTGTGGGAAGTAGCCAGGTGGGATAGTGAAAGGGACAGCTGCAGCCAGGTGGGCTGGCAGTGCCTGATGTGGTGGTGCTGGGATTAGTAGCCACAGGAATGGAAGCTGGTTTTTGCTACACAATCCAAGGGGCCCGGGGTCCTTGCCTGTAAAAGGGCTTTTACTACAAGATCTGACCATGCCTCTTTTGTCAGATTAACTGAAAGTGTCCACTCTGTGTTCTTTTTTTGCAAGCAAGTGAAGTGCTGGAGGAAGAAGAGGCCTGTATATAGAGACTGTATATAGACTGTATATAGGAGAGTTGTCACTGAAGAGTTCCTTAAAGTCAAGTGGGCATCCCATACTTTCCCTATTCCCTATCCAAGTCTTATCCTCTCAATAAAACATAAAAACAAGCACTGGACTGTTTCTTGACTCCGGGATACTGTGGAGAATCGGTGTTCCTGGATGTGCAGAGTGGGGGATCCCTATTCACCAGTGGCTCCTACGTTTATTTGTAGCTAATGTTTAGGCAGGGCCGATCCTAGGGTCACAGACGCCTGGGTGCAGAAATATTTCTGGCGCCCCCACATGGGCGTGGTTATCTTGCTAACCCCTCCACTTTACAAATGTTTCCATGGCAGCGACCTAAACACAGAAATGCTTCCCTAAGGAGTCTGTTATCCCAATATCCTCTCACAATCTCTTAACAATAAACAATGGTCAGAGACTGCAGACATAGTACAGGAGATGGTCAGAGACTGCAGAAATGATACAGGAGATGGTCAGAGACTGCAGAAATGATACAGGAGATGGTCAGAGACTGCAGGAGAGGGTTAGAGACTGCAGAAATGATACAGGAGATGGTCAGAGAGTGCAGACATGATAAAGTAGATGGTCAGGGACTGCAGAAATGATACAAGAAATAGGCAGAGACTGCAGCAATGATACAGCTGATGGTCAGAGACTGCAGCAATGATACAGCTGATGGTCAGAGACTGCAGAAATGATACAGGAGATGGTCTGAGACTGCAAACATGATACAAGAGATAGGCAGAGACTGCAGAAATGATACCGCTGATGGCCAGAGACTGATCAGTGCCACCTCATTAATGTAGCCTATCAAGGCCACATCATCAATGCAGACTATCAGTGCTACTTCATCAGTGCTCATCAGTGCCACCTAATTAGTGCCACCTCATCAGTGCATACCAGTACTGCCTCATCAGTGTATACCAGTGCCACCTCATCAGTGCATACCAGTGCCACCTCATCATTGCATACCAGTGCCACCTCATCAGTGCATACCAGTGCCACCTCATCAGTGCATACCAGTGCCACCTCATCATTGCATACCAGTGCCACCTCATCAGTGCATATCAGTGACACCTCATCAGTGCACACCAGTGCCACCTCATCAGTGTATACCAGTGCCACCTCATCATTGCATACCAGTGCCACCTCATCATTGCATACCAGTGCCACCTCATCAGTGCATACCAGTGCCACCTCATCATTGCATACCAGTGCCACCTCATCAGTGCATACCATTGCCACCTCATCAGTGCATACCAGTGCCACCTCATCATTGCATACCAGTGCCACCTCATCAGTGCATACCAGTGCCACCTCATCAGTGAATACCAGTGCCACCTCATCAGTGCATACCAGTGCCACCTCATCAGTGCATACCAGTGCCACCTCATCAGTGCATACCAGTGCCACCTCATCATTGCATACCAGTGCCACCTCATCAGTGCATACCAGTGCCACCTCATCAGTGCATACCAGTGCCACCTCATCATTGCATACCAGTGCCACCTCATCAGTGCATACCAGTGCCGTCTATCAGTGCCATCTCATCAGTGCAGTCTATTAGTGCCACCTAATGAGTACCCATGTGTGAAAAATGTGAGATCAGAAACTCACCTCCTTGTTGTGACCATTACTCTGTCCATTCATTTTTAAGGCAATCCCGCCCCTCCTGTGGACTACATCTCCCATAATTCTTTGCAGTACAGGAGGGAAGGGGAGGGAGGAACACTGTGCTCTGTTTCACTCCCCTAACCTCTGTACTGCCAGGAGAGTGAAGGGAGGAGGGGCTGACATAAGAGGGGCAGGACGCCGGGAAAGAGCAGAGCATATGACAGAGGCAGAGGGCAGGCAGCTTCCCGGAGGGCGGCAGCCGTGAGATGAGAAGAGCCGCTCTATGCAGTGAATGAAACTCAGAGGAGGAGCGGCTTCAGCCTGCGTGCTGCTTCTAGCATCGCCGCTCCTCCTCCTCCTCTGAGTTTCATTCACAGGACAGAGCGGCTCTTCTCATCTCACGGCTGCCGCCCTCCGGGAAGCTGCTCAGCAGGAATCAGCGCTGCAAAAGTGGAGAGAAGGGAGAAATCTTACAGTTTGGCGCCCCACAACCCGCGGCGCCTGGGTGCAGTGCACCCCGGGCACCCGCCCAGGATCGGCCCTGAGTTTAGGCATGTGTAACAGCCTGCCCTGATCACCAGACCTCAAACCTTGTCAACCTGGTAGTCTATACATGCAAGTATTCTGGCATCTCATTTCAGTGTGAGGAGTGACATGTTGCAATTTCTTTATTCTGATAAGTGCTGCCAGAGTTCTTGCCTGTAAGTACGAGTGCTAGATTTAAGTCTGTATATCTGGACACTGAGATCTAATGTCTGCTAAAGTGGGACCACCATATGGAATAATTCAATGCTTTTCATAAACTTTTGCATAGCAAACAGCATGGCTAAGAAAGAAATAAACCTAAGTGGAGCTAAAGGTTCCTGCATGTAATTTGGGACTTGTAGTTCTACAGTGCTGGTAACACTCTCTTCCTCTTGTGTGAAGATCACTGTAGGTATCTTGAGGAACAATAACAGTCTTGACGTATGTAAGTGATTTTGGATTAATGATATTGTTGTTTCATTGTATTTAGTGTGTCATTACTTAAAATCCTGTCCTGAGGAAGCAGCTCTAGCAGTGAAATATGTTGACTATTTCTGAAAGAACGCTCCACTGTATACTCCAGCACATGCTATACAAGTTATAATGAAGACCAAACTGGTCCAATCAATAAGTGTTCTTTTTTTTCCTACATATAAGGACGGTTTCAATATTGTTGTTATTATTTTTATTTTATCTTTGTTTTTAGTGTTTTAATGTTCTTTGGACCCATGTAAGGGTTATTTATTTTACCAAAATGATTGTGTAAATAAACATTAGTATTTTTAAAAGTAGAGCTATTTGGTCACTGTCTCATTATGTACCTAAAAAGTACAATATTATAGAAAAAATGTTTCTTGGTTTTCTTTTTTCTTCTTGTGTTGATACTTATACTTTAATTGATGGACACTAGGTACTGTGGTTGTCCCATATAGATAATATTGTAAAGATTGAAAAGGGGTTTGAAAAGATGGGACACCCTTTAGTTGTTTGCCCTTACCTCACTAGTATTTTTTGAATGACCATAGCACATTTGCGTCTATCACAGTTTGCTGAGGTTACTCTAAATTATGTTGTCCTTTTCTTCCAGGCTTTACCATTTCTGCTGCCATGTTTTACTATCATATCTCTTCACTCTTTCCTTATTCTTTATTCTGTCAAGACTGTTTGCAGCACCTTACAGGCCGTACAGGGTATCTGGAGTGGATTTTGACCAACCAAGGCAAGAGAAGACTTTGGAACTATTGTATAAAGGCAAGATTTTGTTGTACTTGGAGCCCAACTGTGGCATACATTTTTAGGGTTGGATAAAGTTGGAAAGGGCTAGGAGTTCTCTTAAGCTTTTATTGCTTGAAAAAGTGGATAGGAAGTGCTGGAACCCTGAAGATTCTTTGTGTTTGCTTTATTATAATGAATCATCAATGTTATGGTGAATTGTTTACATGAGGACGAACTATAT
This sequence comes from Glandirana rugosa, assembly GCA_018402905.1. NCBI lineage: Eukaryota > Metazoa > Chordata > Amphibia > Anura > Ranidae > Glandirana > Glandirana rugosa. The sequence goes on along the minus strand of BLSH010479449.1, from coordinate 413,077 downwards.
ATCTGAGCTGGCAGCTTCTGCATATCACAGGGCTTCCACAATTACCCTCGGTTGTGGTAGAGATGGGTAAATCAGGAAATGAAGCACCACACCATAAAATTTAAAGCGGTTGTCTACCCATTTTGTTTCCTTTTACCTACAGGTAAGCCTAGAATAATGCTTACCTGTAGGTAAAATTAATATCTTCTAAACCTATACGGTTTAGAAGATATTCCCTTTCTAATTCAATGTGGCGTTACGGCGCATGTGCCGTGTATGTCCTGGCGCATGCGCCGTGTATGTCCTGGCAAAGGCCGACATTAGTTCCGGACCTTGCGGGGAAAAACGGGTCCCGCGCGCATTCGCAGGGGTGACGTCTCGTGGCTCCGGCCAGTCACAGCACTGGAGCCGCGTACCCGGAAGATCCGTGGGAAGATGTCCGCTCCCACAGAGGGGACCAAGCAGCCCGGTCGGATCTTCGTTTCAAGGTGAGTATTTCATAATGAGCTAGTATGCGGTGCATACTAGCTCATTATGCTATTGTCTTGCAGGTTTTTATTTTTATTTTTATTTTTTTTTAGGGTAGACAACCGCTTTAAGTCCAAAGACAAGTTTAGTCTAATATCTCTGCTCCCTTCACCAGGATTAACATGTAACCCTAAAGACAAAGAATATAAATGTTTGTTGCATAAGGTTAGAAAAACTGAAGGACAATGAAATACCAATAAGGACTGCATACATTAAAAGTATTACATCATGATTTTAGAATAAAAATATGGAAATTAAATGATTGTAATAAAAATTGGAATCACTGTAAATCAATAATAATAATACATTAATACTTAATGTAAAAAAATCAACTATATTGGTGATCAGTGCATGATGTTATAATAATATCAATAATAATATGATATATTGTGTATGATATATATAATATTTAGAGTTGAGCGAACCCGTGGATGTTCGGGTTCGGTCGAACTTCAGAAAAAAGCACGGGTTCGGAACCGAACTTGTCCGAACTTTACCCCGAACCCCATTGAATTCAATGGGGACCCGAACTTTTCGGCACAAAAATGACTGGAAAAGCATCCTGGAAAGTGCTAGAGGGCTGCAAAATGATTTTAGAACAATAATCTGTCCCTTACAGCAACAGCAGGAACCTGACCCTATAGAACTAGGAGATGATTTTAGAACAATAATCTGTCCCTCTAAGCAGTAGACTCTACCTAGTCCAGTCAGATCTTTCTGTAATGCAGGGTGAGATCTGCAATCTGTCCCTAAAAGCAGTAGTAATCTCTACCTATCTATCTATCTGCAATCTGTCCCTAAAAGCAGTAGTAGTAGTAGTAATCTCTACCTATCTATCTATCTATCTATCTATCTATCTATCTATCTATCTATCTATCTATCTATCTATCTGCAATCTGTCCCTCACAGCGCTGGCAGCATCCTCTCCCTACACTACCCAGAGAGCATGTGACATGCAGCACTGTGACTCCAGCCTCATAAAGAGGCTGGGTCACATGATGCACTGGCCAATCACAGCCATGCCATTAGTAGGCATGGCTGTGATGGCTTCTAGGGAAAACCAGTGAAACGCTTGTTGATTCGCTGCCCTGCAGCTATTCAACATGCGTGATCAAATACCCGAACCCAGAACTCGAACCCAAACTTTTTTCAAATGTTCGGGTTCGTGTCCGGGTCACAGACACCCAAAAGTTCGGTACGAACCCGAACTTGACAGTTTGGGTTCGCTCAACTCTAATAATCATGTCAATGTGTATTGTGCATAATGAACTGTAAAATAGTATAATAAGAGTATAACAAATTAAAAGTTTTACACCATTCCATTATTAATTTAATGCTAAAAAATGATGTTGTACTTGTTGGTATCTAATTGTTCTTCAGCTTTTTGAACCTTATGCTACAAATAATCTTCTATACAATGTTTTTGTCTTTTATATTACATGTTAGCTCAGATGAAAAGAACAGGGGTACAGCCCCTGAAGCATGGTTGCTTTGCAAACAATTTATCATTGGAATAAACTTGTATTTGGGCTTATATTTTGGTATAATGCTTTAACTCCTAAGTGACTCAAGTTTTTTGTTGTTGTCTGTGTACCCATTTGTGTATTTTATATAATACCTCACTGTTAACAACTAGAGTACAAGCCATACAAGGAGTTATGTCACAAATTCAAACTGAGGACTGCGAACCTACAGAATGCAATATTTGGTGTATGAATTCTTATTAATAAAGAAATGACTCCCTTTTGAAATCTGATGAGACTGTTCTCCTTTGCTATGCATGCCATTTTTTTTCAACAAACCTCCAAAACTATCACATCTAATCTCCTTCAGCGTATGTCTTGTAAAGGACACAGATCTGGTTTCTCCTAAGCATTGTTATTAACCTCAAAACAGACATTTAATAAATTGTAGTTTACCAATCATAGGCATTTAAATGAATTAACTTGAAGATGACAATATACTGTATCTAATGGCACGTAAAAATTCACAATGACTTTGGCGGTCATTGTTGGCACGCTTTTGAATATTCTAAATTCTGAATTCAAAATTCCTAGTTCTGAAATCAAAATTCCAAGTTCCAAAGTTCGAGTTTTGATTCCAAATTCTGATTTTCTAATTCAGAGTTCCAATTCCAAATTCCAAGCTCCGAATTCCAAATGTCTAATTCTATGTTCCGAATTCTGATATCTAAATACCAAGTTCCAAATCCTGAATTCTAAATACTAAATTCCAAATTCTGCTTTCTGAATTATACGCTGCTTTGGTGATAAAGTGTGTTACTAAAGCATTTGACCATAAAAAATAATTCATTCAGACTTTTAAGGTTACAATGTTTGATTTAGTTATTGAAGAGAAGGTGACTCTTACTTACAAGTGGTACAATTTTTTCTTACCCAAGTAAGAGGTAGTTTTCTCGGGAATAATATGTAATTTGTATCAATAAAAGAATTGATGCCAAATTATGTGATAACATTACTCTAGTGCTAATGGGTTGAGAATGCTTGATGTTTTGACAATTTTATTTGATAGTAAAGCGAAAAGCCTGAACCAGTATGTAGTCTGCGGTTTGGGTAAATTACTCCATAATTTCTTCCCATCATGTGCAAAGATGTGCATTTTTTTGTACTGGTCTCTGCAAGGGCACACAGAAAACAACTGTTTTCTATGTGCCCTATTCACAACACAACACTGGTATCATGTGTGCATTTTTTCTGTGCAGAAAAAAAAACTCACATGACACTAGCATTGTGGTGTGAACAGGGCACATAGAAATCAATAGTTTTCTTTGTGGCCTTTGAGAGACCTACATTAGAAAATCACACACCTCTACATTTTGTGTGAACAAGCCCTTTCTATGCAAGTCAAATCTACATGGTTTTCCCATCAGTTCAGCATGCACATATAGTGTGAAGGCTTAAATGAGGTTGCTGCATTAGTTTTCATTATTTAAGGCTTTTTTCCACTTTATTTTCAACTCTGAATGGGAACATTGGAGACACCTTTGGACAGCAGCATTTTCAATCTGGGGAAAGGGTAGTGTTAGCTGCCCAAGTAAATTTAGATAGATTTGGATAACAAATAAAGCCAAACTCCACCTAATATTTTTTTAAGCAGTTACAGCAACAGTTTTTCCCTTTTGGGATCAAGGTTTTACATAATTAAATAAATAAAACAAACCCTGTTAACGTTAAATGTTTTGTTTCCACCCTCTAGCTGCATTTTGGTGGACAGCTTGGTCTCACCTCTGGACGGCCCACTGTATATATACGTCATTACTTTGACGTTATATAACGTGGTTATGGTAGCAGCTAGTTGCCATAACCTCTGTATTTTTTTAAACAGTGGGCGATTTCACATAAAAGTTGTCCCAGGAGCGGGTTTGCCACAAGATCGCTTTTATGGGCATCGGGAGAGGTGCCCCCCGCCACTTCCCGGTCGTATCCCCCACTTATCGGAGCCATTGGTAGCGGCAGAAACGATCCGATCCCCTGGAGCGATGGGCAGGAAGTTGAGCGCAAGACTTCCGCCTAACGACCTTAAAGGGCCTTTTTTATTAGTAAATGTTGTAAAATTACATTTTATTTTTTTTCTTTAAGTGTAAATGTGAGATTTGAGATCTTTTTGACCCCAGATCTCACAATAAAAAGGACCTGTCGTACTTATTTCTATTACAAGGGATGTTTCCAGTAATGGGAATAAAAATGATCAAAAAAGGGACAGTGTAAAAATAAAAAATAAATAAGAAAAAAAAAATTTAAATCGCCCCATCTCTCCGAGCTCGTGTGCAGAAGCGAACACATACGTAAGTCGCTCTCACATATGTAAACGGTGTTCAAACCATTCATGTGAGGTATCGCTGCGATTGTTAGAGCGAGAGCAAAAATTGTAGCATGAGACCTCCTCTGTAAAACTAAATAGGTAACCTGTAAAAATGTTTAAAGCGTTGCCTATGGAGATTTTTAAGTATTGTACAGTTTGTCGCCATTCCACAAGCAATTTTGAAGCATGACATGTTAGGGTATCTATTTACTCGGTGTAACATAATTTTTTTTAATTCACGAAAGTGTATTTTTTCCTAAAAAATTGTGTTTGAAACACCGCTGTGCAAATACAGTGTGACATAAAATATTGCAATGACTGCCATTTTATTCTCTAGGGTTGCTGCTAAAAAAATATCTATAATTTTTGGGGGTTTTAAGTAATCTTCTAGCAAAAAATAATAATTTAAACTTGTAAACTACAAGTGTCAGAAAAAAGGCTTAACTGGTTAAAGGAAGATGAAAAATAATAGACTTACTGGTCAGATCACCAGGTGAAAAAAAAGGAAATGCCTAAAAAAAGGAAATTAATCCAGCCAACATATCTAAGAATCGGTAAGCTACAATATATAAAATGTTTATTTGGGGGTTTATTACTGCTTTAAGCATGACCTTCAAATCAAGAAAAGGTATGTGTGAAAACAGATATATTCTTAAGAAAGAAAGTGAATATTTCATTCCGCTTAACTGCACTCTTAACTTTATTGCAACCTCTTGAATTCCTTCTTCTCATCCTAATTTAGGTTTTCTACTTCTAAGGCTTGTTTATTAAAATGTAATTGGCAGAGTAGGTTACTTTCATGTTGGATAACAAGGTTTACCTTTCCATAACATCAAAGTCACCAAACAATTAAAAAATATTGTAGTTGGATCTGTAGTCACACATTTCTCGTATAAATACTGTGCCACAGTCTGCTGTAGAGGACTCTCTGTGAAACTGACCGAGCTGCACTTTATCTTGTTTTGAGAGCACCCTAGTCTGCGCTCCTTAAGTTACAGCATCTCACAAAAGTGAGTACACCCCTCACATTTTTGTAAATATTTTATTATATCTTTTCATGTGACAACACTGAAGAAATTACACTTTGCTACAATGTAAAGTAGTGAGTGTACAGCTTGTATAACAGTGTAAATATGCTGTCCCCACAAAATAACTCAACACACAGCCATTATTGTCTGAATCGCTGGCAACAAGTGAGTGAGTACACCCCTAAGTGAAAATGTGCAAATTGGGCCCAAAGTGTCAATATTTTGTGTAGCCACTATTATTTTCCAGCACTGCCTTAACCCTCTTGGACATGGAGTTCACCAGAGCTTCACAGGTGGCCATGGAGTCCTCTTCCACTCCTCCATGATGACATCACAGAGCTGGTGGATGTTAGAGACCTTGTGCTCCTCCACCTTCCCTTTGAGGATGCCCCACAAATGCCCAATAGGGTTTAGGTCTGGAGACATGCTTGGCCAGTCCATCACCTTTACCCTCAGCTTCTTTAGCATGGCAGTGGTCGTCTTGGAGATGTGTTTGGGGTCGTTATCATGTTGGAATACTGCCCTGCGACCCAGTCTCTGAAGGGAGGGGATCATGCTCTGCTTCAGTATGTCACAGTACATCATGGCCTTCATGGTTCCCTCAATGAACTGTAGCTCCCCAGTGCCAGCAGCACTCATGCAGCCCCAGACCATGACATTCCCACCACCATGCTTGACTGTAGGCAAGACACAGTTGCCTTTGTACTCCTCACCTGGCTGCCGCCACACATGCTTGACATCATCTGAACCAAATAAGTTTATCTTGGTCTCATCAGACCACAGGACACGGTTCCAGTAATCCGTGTCCTTAGTCTGCTTATCTTCAGCAAACTGTTTGCGGGCTTTCTTGTGCATCATCTTTAGAAGAGGCTTCCTTCTGGGATGACAGCCATGCAAATCACTTTTATGCAGTGTGCAGCGTATGGTCTGAGCAATGACAGGCTGACCCCCCACCCCTTCAACCTCTGCAGCAAATGTTTCATATTTAACACTCTCAGCCAGCAAGGTGGAGTAGACATTTATTTCACTTCTATGTGCTGTGAGTAAGTGGTAACTTGAACTTCTATATACTGTAGAAAACAAATACAGCTAAATTCATCAGAGGAGAAATGTAACCTCATCTCCAGCTCATACACCCCATAATTGCAGTTAAAGTGATATTAAAGACACTTGTTTTTATTTTTTTACCTGCTCTGTGCAGTGAATTTGCATCAGTGTTAGAAGATGGTGCGGAGGGTTAATAGCATTTGGTTGTTGTTTCCTCTAATTCTTAGAGGAACAGCTCTATTTAAACTTCCTGCTTCCTGTAAGCAGATGCTGCCTGATCTTCAGCGTGTGCCCTGTTTTCCTCAGTGTTCTGCTACCCGTTATCTGATTCCTGTGACCCGGCCTGCCTGACCTTGCCTGAACTCTGCCTGTACCGACCCCTGGCTTGCCTACGACCATCCGACCGCCTCATCCTTCTGTACCTCTGCTGCCTGCCCGTTGCCGACCCTGCTCGTCCCTGACTCTGCTACTGTGCCTGCGACCATCCGGTCCCAACAAGTATCCTGCTCTAAACATCAGCACCCTTCCAGCACATCTCCTGTCCGCTGCTGACGGATACTCCTGGACTTCTACAGGCACTCTTACCCCACCGTGCTCCTGTGGCCGCTGTTCCCAACTCCAGCGGTCCCACGAACCGGAGTCGTAGGAGAGGCCACCCCCGACCGTCAGGCTCACTACCAGGTACCTAACAATCAGTATTAATCTAGTAGAGGAAAACATTTTCGCTTTTTTGTCAGCGGCACATTTCCAGTGACGATAACTAAGCAAAAATTACCCTACATTTTCGTCAGTTGATGAAAACTATATTGAATATGAATTCCATTTTCGTCAACAAACAAAAACTGAGCGAAAATGTGAGGGAGGGACATTTAGCAACATGAACTACCAGTTTCCTCGGAGCTCTGTCTGTAAAGCCTGTGAGTGTTTCCCCTCCCAGCAAGCAAGGTAATGATCAGAGCATGGTGTATAAGATACTCTCCTACCTAAAGTCACAAATTATATAGTAAATTAAAACAATCCTGGTCTGGTTGCTGCCTATCACCTAAATAGTATCCCAAATACTACAGAGATTCAAATAATATAAATTGGTGAAGTGCATACCTATAAATGATACAATACATACATAATACTAATATAGTGCTACCAAGTGTATAAAGTGTAAAGTGCAGCTACAAAATGAATGAATTGAATCAAACATAAATCTCATAATACAGTGAAAATCTGCAAAGAAATCTCTTCAGCAAAAGTGGCATAAAAGTTCATAAAACAGTCTGTGCACTAAACATAAAATCTCTTAGTGTGCAAAATCATGCATGAAAGTGCTTGGTAAGGAGTGCTGGTATTCTGGACTTCCAGGATAGCGCACACTGCAACTCTTCACTCTTCACTCTACATAGTGCTGAATCCTTAAAAGCGTAGGGAGGAGCCTATGATGTCAGCAAGCACCACGGAACAGAAGGATATTGCCCCTAAGGGAAATGTGCGACTTGGCCCAACAGGGGTCACTTATGGAGGTGAGCATATAGAGTGACAGGTGGTGATGTGTGGTCCCACTGTGAAGAGTTGCAGTGTGTGCTATACTGGAAGTTCAGAATACTCGCACTCCTTACCTAGCACTTTATGCATGATTTTGCACACAAAGAGATTTTATGTTTAGTGCAAGGACTGTTTTATGAACTTTTATGCCACTTTTACTGATGAGATTTCTTTGCAGATTTTCCCTGTATTATGAGTTTTATATTTGATTCAATTCATTAATTTATTTTGTAGCTGCACTCTGCACTTTAAACACTTGGTGGCACTATATTAGTATTATGTATGTATTGTATCATTTATAGGTATGCGCTTCACCAATTTATATTATTAAATGATTAGAGCATGGTTAGTGGTGTGGCGTGCTTAGCACTGTGCAGCATTACAGGGCTCTTCAGACAACCGTCCAGAGCACTGTGTGCATTACAGGCCTCCTCAGGCCACCGTCCAGAAAACTGTGCAGCATTTACAGGCCTCCCAACTGCCCAGAATACTGTGTGCATTACAGGCTTCCTCCTCAGACCACTGTCTAGAGCACTGTGAAGCATTTACAGGCCTCCTAACAATTCAGAGCACTGTGTGCATTACAGGCCTCTTCCCAGATAGCAAACAATTGTGCTGTAAGTTAGAAAATGACTTGCTAAGCTATTGCTAGACTTGCCAGGCTTCACAAGTTTGTTGCACAATACAAAACAACTTTGTGTAATCACAAAAAGAGCCCATAGGCGGGACACTCAGGGCATTAAAATTTAAAGTTTATTAATCTCAAATGGAAAGAATTAAAAAGACATTTACCATTGATGCATCATAAAAATGACAACGTTGTCAATATTCAAAGGGACAAGGTCAGCCGGCTGCATTCCACCATTCACCACCACACACCCTGCATTCACTCTCTATAAATGAATGGGAAGTAGAAATTTCTCAGATGGTGGGTTTAGGACTACCTAAGGAGGATATGACCTCAAAATCAATGTGGTGATGCAGGGACCTATGAACCGTGGGGTTCATAGGTCCCTGCATCACCACATTGACTTTGGGACCCCATCCTCAATTTGGATTAGTGGCTAATTGGGTGAATAGAACCTTACTATTCCCCTTGTATACTATTGTTTAGAAGACCTCGACGGGAGTGCTATCTTAAACTTTTTCCCTGTATGAATTGTTGCACAATAGCAGCAAGTCTGCATTGCATGACTCCAGATCAATTTTTTTGCAAATATTCTGCAAGTCTGCTGCAAGTTCTGGTTCAATTATGTTGTGCAATAGTCATCCCACCACAGAGGTCACTGTGGCTGAACTTTCATGCTGTAAACTTGCAGAGCTCTTGCTGTAGATTCACCACTGCAACTTTGCTCTTTCTAGAGATTGACCACGCAAATTTGCTACAAATTGGAAAAGTGTCAACTAGAACTTGTGCTTCAAGTGCTCTACAAGTGTACAACTTTCCAGTGAATATGTGCAGCAAGTTAACAGACTTACAATTCAACACAGGTGAGTAAAAATTCTGCACAGTAAAGTGCGAATAGTGCTTTAAACTGTTATATACAGGGTGGGCCATTTATATGGATACACCTTAATAAAATGGGAATGGTTGGTGATATTAACTTCCTGTTTGTGGCACATTAGTATATGTGAGGCGGGAAACTTTTCAAGATGGGTGGTGACCATGGCGCCATTTTGAAGTCGGCCATTTTGAATCCAGCTTTTGTTTTTTTCAATAGGAAGAGGGTCATGTGACACATCAAACTTATTGGGAATTTCACAAGAAAAACAATGGTGTGCTTGGTTTTAACGTAACTTTATTCTTTCATGAGTTATTTAAAAGTTTCTGACCACTTATAAAATGTGTTCAATGTGCTGCCCATTGTGTTGGATTGTCAGTGCAACCCTCTTCTACCACTCTTCGCACACTGATAGCAACACCGCAGGAGAAATGCTAGTACAGGCTTCCAGTATCCGTAGTTTCAGGTGCTGCACATCTCGTATCTTCACAGCATAGACAATTGCCTTCAGGTGACCCCAAAGATAAAAGTCTAAGGGGGTCAGATCGGGAGACCTTGGGGGCCATTCAACTGGCCTATGACGACCAATCCACTTTCCAGGAAACTGTTCATCTAGGAATGCTAGGACCTGACACCCATAATGCGGTGGTTCACCATCTTGCTGGAACTATGATGTCGGTGATAGGGAATTGCTGGCCATCAAGTCGGCTTTGGAGGAATGGCAGTACCTCCTGGAAGGAGCAGCTCACCCGGTATTGGTTTCTACTGACCATAAAAACCATAAAAAAAACCATATGCTGTGAAGATACGAGATGTGCAGCACCTGAAACTACGGATACTGGAAACCTGTGCTAGCATTTCTCCTGTGGTGTTGCTATCAGTGTGTGAAGAGTGGGAGAAGAGGGTTGCATTGACAATCCAACACAATGGGCAGCACATTGAACACATTTTATAAGTGGTCAGAAACTTGTAAATAACTCATGAAAGAATAAAGTTACGTTAAAACCAACCCACCATTGTTTTTCTTGTGGAATTCCCAATAAGTTTGATGTGTCACATGACCCTCTTCATATTGCAAAAACAAAAGTTGGATTCAAAATGGCCAACTTCAAAATGGCCGCCATGGTCACCACTTATCTTGAAAAGTTTCCCCCCTCACATATATGTGGCACATACATATACTGTATGTGCCACAAACAGGACGTTAATATCACCAACCATTCCCATTTTATTAATGTGTATCCATATAAATGGCCCACCCTGTATATTCATTGAAAATAATGATTCCACATATTAAAGTGCAAGAAAATACAATAAAATACATTAATAAAATCATGAATGGGTTTCAAAAGTTGATAGATCTAGAGTCCTTGAAGTGAATCCAAAGGCAACAAACAGTCTATATGTGGAAAGTATTAGTCCCACGTTATTACTTCCGGTGTATATAAAGAAAAAGGTAACTCTCCAGTGGTGAGAAAAAAAGTGATGTACACAGAAAGTGGTAAGATTGGGTGCTTACCAGATAGGTAGGACACACGTGCCATATGGGTCAGTAAGGCATGAGTCAGTAAGGCTTATTTGGGAGTGGTTCCCAGGTGGTACTCTCTTATGGTGAAAACTGGGTTAGTGGATTGTCGTTCTGCCTCGCACAGACCGTCCACATCTGGATATAGACTCCAATTGTAGGGGTAGTCACAAAACCATAGCCATGTGTAGAAACAGAAAACTCCACATAGTGTGACTCTGTATAAAATTCTCTTTTATTCCAATAAAAAGTGCACACAACAAGAAAGTTGAAAACAGTCGGCAAGATCAATTTAAAAACGAATGGCGATACTAACGTGGTCTTCACCCCTTTATGATTTTATTAATTTATTTTATTGTATTTTCTTGCACTTTAATACATGGAATCATTATTTTCAACGAATATATATAACATTTTAACGCACTATTCACACTTTACTTTGAAGAATTTTTGCTCACCTGTTTTTTGCACATTTTAGTCAATGTGCACTTTCATCCAGATTTGGATTATTTACCATTTGTGATTTATTTCTATCTAGTCACTCCAACTATAGTGCTACACGTTTCTTATGCTTATCTGTACACACTATTGGTCTAGTGAAGTGTTAGCTGCTTGCGAGTTCTCTTTGCGCAGTTTTCCCTACTCGTTACAATTCAACACTACCAAATTTGTGGTCCAAAGACATGCTGGTAGGTAAATAAGATCCTATCTAAATTGGCCCTAGTATATGTATGAATGTGAGTTAGGGACCTTAGATTGTAAGCTCCTTGAGGGTAGGGACTGATGTGAATGTACAATATATATGTAAATCGCTGCGTAAATTGACAGCGCTATATAAGTACCTCAAATAAATAAATAAGTTATCCTTGCTATCTGGGTATGCTATGTGGACACTCGTGCGTGTTTGCTTCAGAGCCGTCTCTGTGTATCCAGAAGACACTGAGAGCGCGGTTCAGCCCCGCCCCCTCCTCACTGGCTGTGTTTGACAGTGAGGAGACCCAATGGCTCCTGCTGTTGTGTTTCAGTTAATTAGGAAGCAGAGACCCGGGAGAGCCACTACTCTCATACACATTGCTGGATCAAGATGGGGCCTGGGTAAGTATTATGGGGGCTGGGGGGGATGTTGCACACTGAAGGTTTTTTATCTTCCTGCATAGCATTCATGAAGGTAAAAAAAACTTTGCAACCACTTTAAGCTGGGTATACAAATGCTGAATACCACTGGTTCAGAAGGGACCAGATGATTTTTGGTATGTGTGTACCATTGACTATTGTATTCATGCGGGGATCTTTTAGGTTTTTTTTTTTTTTTTTCCCGTACAACTGATTGAATGAAAAAAACCTAGAAATTGTACCCTGCTGTGGGCTATAAGGCTACATTTACACTTCAGCGTGTGGAATTGCGGACAGATTTGCTGTGATTCTGCTCGCGATTTGAAAGTGCCGATGTGTGAATGACAAATTGCTGGACGCGCATTTGAGATGCCATTCAGTTAAACGACACCTAAAATCGCGGTGCACATCTGCTGCGATTGTCGCGTGATAAATCGTGCTGCAATTGCGGCAACCTGCATCGTGAGAAGCATGTCGCAAAAAATAGCTCCTGAACTTTTTTTAGGCGATGCAGGTTGCCACAATTGCAGCGCGATTTATCGCGAGACAATAACGGCAGACCCGCACTGCGATCTTGGGTGTCATTCAAATGAATAGCATCTCATATCCAAGTCTCGTGATTTGTCATTCACACATCAGCGCTTTCAAATTGCGAGAAATCTTCCCGCGATTTAAAGCTCTGAAGTGAATGCAGTCAAGTGAGTAGCCGCTGCTGTTTTTTTTCTATAGTAAATTCCAGTATTATAGATAGGTTATAAAGGTATAGGAGGGAGAGATCAAACTTTATGTGGTACAGGGGGGAGATCAATCCCTGCTTTGCATCACGCAAATTGGAATAATCCATTTTGGATAATGTAATTTAGCAAAAAATATTCTCAGTTAGCTGCACTATTTTCCTTTTTCCATCTTGGCTGTGAAACTTGGTAGCATGAATGAATAATCACCGAATATGAAACAGTAAATATTCCTGTAATAAAACTGCAGCAGAAGAATTGTTGCGCACACTAGTATTTAGGCCTGCTGGTAATGGTACATACAGAGCCTCTTTGGCAGGTAAGATTGGCAAGCAGAAGATTTGGAATGCGTTCCAGTATTCCATATTTAGACAAGCTGCTGATTATACCTACGCAGCCATCTGCCTTATACTGCACTGTAAATTATGGGTAGTACTTTCAGAAACAGGCTTATTAAATGAGTCATATTATCCTAATTGCACGGTCGGTCCAAATGTAGAATGTGGTTACATCTCGCTCTCCACCTAGAAATAGATCATACATGAATAGTGTTTTCTTTTACACACACACCAGAAATACAATGTTGTGCATATGGATATTATACGTTTATTTTATATTAGCATTTATGCTTTTTATAACAGCACCAGAGGCAGATTACAAGTGAGTAGTGTTCTATTGAATGCTCCAGTCATTTACTTTGTGACAGGTGTAAGTGATGAGACCAGTGGAGGAGAAAGATTATAACAGTAAAACATATTCAGTCAATAACAAACACAATTATCCAAAAAAATCAAATACCAGTCACAGCTTTATTGATAGACCGTGCAAGCGCTGAAAGTTAAAGCAAAACCCATGCTCCATTTTAAGGAATATTGAAAAATGTAATATAATGCAGCTTATCAGTCCTTAGCTGTGGCGTCTGCATTTGTATTCTTTTTTCTAAGGCAGGGGTCTCAAAATTTTCGAAACAATCGGTCAATTCACTGTCCTTCAGACTTTAGGGGGGCCAGATTGTGCCCAGTGGGAACAGAATATGCCCCATTTTTTGTATAAGGGGGAAACATATTTGGCGTCAGTGTGAGGAATAGTGTCCCATTGTTGGTGTCAGTGGAGGCAAATATGCCCTATTGTTGGTGTCAGTGGAAAGAATTATGCCCCATCGTTGGTGTCAGTGGGATAAATAGTGCCCCATTGTTGTTGTCAGTGGGAGGAATTATGCCCCATCATTGGTGTCAGTGGGAGTAGAAAATGCCCCATCTTTGGTATAAGGGGGAGAAATAATTGGCTTAGTGAGAGGAATAGTGCCCCATTGTTGGTGTTAGTGGAAGGAAATGTGCCCCATTGTTGGTGTCAGTGGGAGGAATTATACCCCATTGTTGGTGTCAGCGCAAGGAATTATGCCCCATTGTTGGTATCAATGGGAGAAATAGTGTCCCATTATTGGTATTAGTGGCAGGAATAATGCCTCAAGGCTCAGTTAAGCAAATAGCCACATCTGGCTCCAGGGCCGCAGTTTGGAGACCACTGTTCTAATACATTTTTTGCAAGTAAAGAAAAATAACTGTTGATCCTGCCAGAATTCCAGAGTTCTCTGTTGAATTAAAGTATATGTAAACCCTCCCCTTTTAAAACAACCCATTCTGTTTAAAATAAAAATGAAAGGCAAAAACATTGTATACGTGTAAATGTGTATACACTATCTCACAAAAGTGAGTACACCCCTCACATTTTTGTAAATATTTTATTATATCTTTTCATGTGACAACACTGAAGAAATAACACTTTGCTACAATATAAAGTAGTGAGTGTACAGCTTGAATAACAGTATAAATTTGCTGTTCCCTCAAAATAACTCAACACACAGCCATTAATGTCTAAACCGCTGGCAACAAAAGTGAGTAATGTCCAAATTGGGCCCAATTAGCCATTTTCCCTCCCTGGTGTCATGTGACTCGTTAGTGTTACAAGGTCTCGGGTGTGAATGGGGAGCAGGTGTGTTAAATTTGGCATTATCACTCTCTCATACTGGAAACTGTAAGTTCAACATGGCACCTCATGGCAAAGAACTCTCTGAGGATCTGAAAAAAAGAACTGTTGCTCTACATAAAGATGACCTAGGCTATAAGAAAATTGCCTAGACCCTGAAACTGAGCTGCAGCACGGTGGCCAAGACTATATAGCGGTTTAACAGGACAGGTACCACTCAGAACAGGCCTCACCATGGTTGACCAAAGAAGTGCACATGCTGAGGGTCATATCCAGAAGTTGTCTTTGGGAAATAGACGTATAAGTGCTGCCAGCATTGCTGAAGAGGTTGAAGGGGTGGGGGGTCAGCCTGTCATTGCTCAGACCATACGCCGCACATTGCATCAAATTGGTCTACACGGCTATCGTTCCAGAAGGAAGCCTCTTCTAAAGATGATGCACAAGAAAGCCTGCAAACAGTTTGCTGAAGACAAGCAGACGGAGGACATGGATTACTGGAAACGTCCTGTGGTCTGATGAGACCAAAATAAACTTATTTGGATTAGATGGTGTCACGCGTGTGTGGCGGCAACCAGGTGAGGAGTACAAAGACAAGTGTGTCTTGCCTAGAGTCCAGCACTGGGGAGCTACAGTTCATTGAGGGAACCATGAATGCCAACATGTACTGTGACATACTGAAGCTGGGCATGATCTCTTCCCTTCAGAGACTGGGCCGCAGGGCAGTATTCCAACATGATAACAACCCCAAACACACCTCCGAGATGACCACTGCCTTGCTAAAGAAGCTGAGGGTAAAGGTGGCCAAGCATGTCTCCAGACCTAAACCCTACTGAGCATTTGTGGGGCATCCTCAAACGGACGATGGAGGAGCACAAGGTCTCTAATATCTACCAGCTCTGTGATGTCGTCATGGAGAAGTGGAAGAGGACTCCAGTGGCAACCTGTGAAGCTCTGGTGAACTCCATGCCCAAGAGGGTTAAGGCAGTGCTGGAACGTAATGGTGGCCACACAAAATATTGACACTTTGGGTCCAATTTGGCCATTTTCACTTAGGGGTATACTCACTTTTGTTGCCAGCAGTTTAGACATTAATGGCTGTGTGTTGAGTTATTTTGAGGGGACAGCAAATTTACACTGTTATACAAGCTATACACTACTCACTTTTGTGAGATACTGTACATATGTAAAAAAAACATTATAAATGTATTTTCCCCCCTTTTTTTAAGTGTTCACATATCCTCTGCCCTCAGCTGTATAAAGAGCTTGGAGAGCTGGAGGAGGAAAAACAGCAGTACACTAGTCTTCCCAGTGAATGGCTGTGCAGGGGGCGTGTCAGGACAAGTCTGATCATTGGAGAAGAGTTCCCAGTACAGAGAGAGTTAGAGAAATGACCATGCGGAGATGCATGTACAAAGCAATACAAAGAGAACAGGATACTTTTTTTATAGAAGTACATGGTACAGCAGGCAATTGTCAGGAATATGAAATGTTGGGTTTACATGTTCTTTAGAGTGTTACTAAACCCACCAAAGCAAGATCAGTCTGTATATGCAGTAAATCATGCTTGTTATATTCACTGTGGAACCTAACAGGTTAATCCTCTGCATTGTGTGAAAAACTGTTTGATCCTATGTTCTCTGATCCTTCCCTTTTTTTACTGTCCCCAATCCATTGCTGATCGAACAGAGCCTTAAGGGGGGATTCTGCACATGCTCAGTATGGTGTGTATTACTAGAGAGCTTTTTTTTTTTTTTTTTTGAGAGGGTGCATGTGATCAGCACAGGGCCAATCAGCACTGTCCAGACAGAGGGTCAGGTGTCATGTAGCCTCATAGGACAGTCAGAGTAGAATGAAAAATCCTCCTACAAGCTTTAACCAGACACTGATAGAAGTCACAAGTTTGCTATAGACTGCTAATGAGAAAAGGTATTTAAGAGTTTATATTTACTAAAATAATTGCATTTCCATGTTCTGTGTACTGTGGGAGACCAGATATAGTGAATACAGGGTCCTGGGTTTAGTAACACTTTAAGAGATTACTCAAATAATGTTATCTGCTTTACCAGCTATCTTATGTGAACTACAAAACATTCCTTTCCTATGCAGTTGCTGTAAGGCAGGGGTGTTTGTACTCCAAATCAACAGATCAGCCTAAGTTGTCAACACTGCTCCTCCATAGATACAGCGCCGTAAGCAAGCATTGTCACCTTAGGACAGGAAGTTTTACTGGCATAATCACTAAGATTCAGATGAAAAAAGAAAAAAAAAGAAAAGTATTGCAGCCACCACCGCCATCTAATGTCTTATATTCTGTAATATACAGTAATATATTTTGTGTATATATATATATATATATATATATACATATACTGTATAAACAGTTTTTGGATTCAGATACACTTTAAGCTTGATGCAACTCCTGCAAGTTGAAGTTTTGTTTTGGTTCAGTTAAATGCTGTCATTTGATAAAGCAACTTTTGCTGCATAATCCATAGATGCTCTTCTAATTTTGTTATCCAGACAGACTGGTAGGCCACCCCCTTTTTGTGTGATATAGTTTACACTATATATATTTATTTATTTATTTCTCTTATTGTGATTGCTTACCTTAGGTCACTGTGTTAACTTTCCCTAATACATTACGATTCAAAAAATTAGGGTCCTTGCAAACTATTTTCCATAGTTTGCAAGAACGTGAGACCGATCTCTGGGCATATTACATTAACCTTCAAAGGGGTAGTCAGTGGCACACACAACCCTATAGCATAGTATCAGAGGCATAACTAGAACCTTCAGGGACCCGGTGCAAGAAATTATGAAGGGCCCCCCTGACCCCTGGCCAGGGCCCTTCCCTCTTTCTGCTGATCCTGGGGCCCTTTACTCCCATTGCGGGTCCCTTTATTACGGTACCGCAGTGGAACCCTTTCACAAGTTCTGCAGCAGGCCCCCTTTCTGCTATCTTCGGGCCTCCCCATGGTGGTGAAATGCCAGGGCCCGCTCCCAATTGCAACCTTTGCAATCCTGATAGCTCCCTCACTGTTGTCAGAAGTTTTTCATTTTTATTTTAATTTTATTATTTTTTACCATTCCATCTTATTTCTTTTACAATTTTATTTTTATAATTTTTTACAATTTATTTTAGGAGCTCTGTTGGGGGGCTTTGATGAGATATCAGGGGTCTAAACAAACCTCAGCCCTCAATCTCCATCTGTGTAACCTCAGCTGCACAGAATGAATGGACAAGAATGGCTATGTACCGAGCCTCCCATTCATTCAGAAACAGAAAGTATAGTAAAAACAGTTTACGATGCTTCAGTTATGAATGAACCGATTGGTACCAATCACTGACTCTGTCCCTTCAGAAAAGGAAGGAGCCGGTAAATGACAAATTTACTGACCTGTTCCCATCTCTCCATCATGGCACATCTTCTACAGCAGCTGGCAGGAGAGAGAAGGGGGGGGGGGGGGAGACAGCAGCTCTGTGGGGGGACACAGGGATCCTGGAAACAGCAGAAGACAAGTAAACTGGATAGCAGGGGCGGCGGGGGGAGCATATAGAGGAACCAATCTCCTCCATTAGGAGGAAAATAGAGGAGATTGGTTCCTCTAAATGCCGCCCCCGCCATCCCTCCTATCCAGGTGTACAAGGGAGGCACATGGGCCCCCTGGAGCATGGGGCCTGGTTTCAATTGCAACCCCTATCGTTATGCCCCTGCATAGGATGGCAAGGCACCCCCCACTCCCCTGCTCCTCTCTCCTCCTACTACCTCTTCTCTCTGAGCTAAGAGACTGGCTTGAGACTGTCTACTGTTACCTCTTTCCTTCATGTCTTCACTTTCTGCTACATTACCATTCTCCAGCTTTCCATGTCTGGCTACATTTTTGCCGGGGCATGGACAACTCCATTAGCATTTAAATAAAAGAAGACTGAAACTTCCTAAAAAACACCAAAAAATTTGGAATATTGAATATGGAATTCACTGATTTTTACCTATTTTATTGTTATGAAATAATTAAAGCGAATGAATATGGTCACAGGCATGCATAAGGCTTCTGATGACTGTAATGCAGGTCACACACACAGCAAACCTCGGGTAATTTCATCCAGTTTTCAATCATAAAAACAATTCACCAGATCAAGGCAACATACCACCATTACTTTAGTTCATTTTGTGTTTGGAAGTGGTTAAAATTGCTTAAAAATTGCATGTGGCCAACATAAGAACATATGTTACATGCATAGCCTTAGAACATGACATGGAAGGGCACATGGGGCAAAGTGTGCGCAAGAGCAGCCAAAAAATAAATAAAAGTAAATGCTGATGTATAATCCATGATATATCTCCATATGGGAATATATCAGTGTTTTCTAGTATATACTCCTCCAAGTATAAGCAGCTAACAAAAAGGAATAATCTCCCTCCGGGAGAAAACAATGGCTCAGCAGGAGGGATTTCCTTGTCAACACTGTCACTCGTGGTTGCAGGAAAGAAATTTGCTCCATGTATGGACTGCTCATAGGCGTGAACACAGGATGTGCTAGTTGTGCCTGGGCATACCCTAATCACCCGGTGCTGATTCCCCCTGCTTCCTGGCGTCCCCTGCCTCTTCCCTGCGGTGCTGCCAGCTTCCCTCCTCTTCTCTACCGCTGGCTGCTGCGGGGGATGTTTCAGGATGAATGAATGAATGAATGAACACAGTGAGTGAGAATGAATACCGATCGCTCCTGTGTTAATTCTTAATAGCAATGTTTACTATGCTTTAGTTTGTAAATGAACAGGAAGCTGCTCAACAAAGAACACTTCCCATTCATTTACTGTCCAGTGAAGCTGAGGCTGCAGAGAGGGGAGAAGTCCTCAGTCCCTTTCTCTCTGTTTAGACGCTTAATAAAATAAAAATAAAATTGTAAAAAATTATAAAGAAATAATAAAACTTTGACACCATCCACTGCCCTACTGACACTGTCAAGTGCTATGCTGATATAAACACATGTGTGCTTGTGCTCTGGGGTGTACACACTAATGCAATAGGCTGCACACACCAATGGGGCTGCTTAACCAGTTTCTGACCACCCACCGCAGTTATACTATGGCAATGTGGCTCGGCTGTGCAAATCGCTGTAACGGTACGGTGCTCACCCCCGGGGTGCCCTCGGCAATCGGATTAGTTACATAACCAATCAGTCTCCAGGCCCAAGCCAATGATTTCTGGCCTGGACCTGCTGACCGGTTCTGGTGAGTGACAGAGTTTCCTCTGCCTGTGTAATGTAAACTCAGGCAGAGGAAGTGATGTCATTTCCCCTCATGGAGCCCTTTTCGGTCCCAGCTCGAGAGAAGAAGACATCTCAGTGAGTACACCAAGCACTACACTGACACCAGTACACATAGGTACACATTTAACCCTTTGATCACTCCCTGATTGATCCCCCCCAGTTAATCCCTTCACTCCCTGTCACTGTGTCACCAATTGCAGTTTTCAGATTTTTCACTGATCACTGTATTGGTGTCACTTGTGACACTAAACAGCATTAGGGTAGTTAGTGGTAGGTCCAGGCAGGTTTAGGGTACCCCCCATTAACCCTCTAATAAAGGTTTAAACCTCTGATAAGCCCCAGTTAACCCTTTCACCCCCTGTAACCAGTGTCACTAGTATAGTGTACATGTAGCCAATGGCCCCCTTAGGGATGGCTGGCAGTTGTGGTTCACCTGTCTCTCTGCCCTCAATCACACAATTTTCCTCACATCCAGAGTCATGGAACAGGCCGGTACTTTGTTTCATTGTTTTTTTTGAGGGGATAAACTTGGATGGGGCAGGGATTGCTGTGGCATTCCCAGTGAATTGATGAACAGGACCGTTCTATATACACCAGCAGCATATACACTCATCTTCCTCCAGCACTGACACTTACTGACCGTTCCACTCCTTACTTCTCTCCTGCACACTACTTATTCCTCCAGGCCTGATAGGCAATTTATCTGGCCTCCATGACACTCCTTCCTCTGCCGCAGCTAGCACATGGTGAGGCCTGCTCTTCTGCTAGCAGGACCTCCGGACGACCAATTACAGGCAAGGACCACGGGCTCCCAGTTGTGAAGCCACGGGCACTCAGCTGTGTAGCTAAGTACTTGGAGCTAGCCGGGCATGGATGAACTACTACTTCGAGCCCATCCTTCTCCCAGGCCTCTCAGGCCTACCTTGTTGCCCAGTGACACTCATTCCCCTGACTGGCTTCTCCGACCTCCACAGACTGTCCACTGTCTCCTCCCCAGCCTGCTCCAGCCTTCTCATCCAGCTCCCAGGGTCTGTCACTCACCGACACTGGTTGATCCTTTAAAGAGTCCTCTACGTAGCCTTTCTGCTTCTCTCCTGCTCCCCTGTGCTGTTGCAGGAACCAACTTATTTTCCTGGCTGAACACGAACCACCAGGCCTCAAGGTTACCCCCCAGACTGGGGGCTCCCTTCCCAGGTGAGGCCTCCACAGCACCTCTGCTACATCTCTCCTCTTCCACCCGACACTCTCCCCCCCCACTGGGCTGTTCCCGAGTATTTAAGGAGGCCTTCCCCCTGCCAATCCAGATTGGGGATTGGTCAGGGCTCCTTAGAACACCCAGATGGTTACACCTCTCCTCCAGCCTCTTTCTCCAGAATGTTCCAGTCCCTTCTGGAAAGAAGTAGGAGGATCTGATGACACCATCTAGGAACTGCCCAGTCCTACTTGAGCCACTCTGAGCCCAGAAATCAAAACAATCAGGCCTGCTCTCTGTCAGGCCTGACTAAATTTTACCTGACCTACACAGAAAAATCATATACTCTATCTCCCTCCTACCAGGGGGCGCTACATACAGATCTATTTTCTGATCGCCGTATTGGTGTCACGGGTGACATCAGTAAAGTTTTAGCGTGAGTTAGTGATAGCGTAAATCCCAGGCAGTGTCAGATTAGTGCCAGGTACACTAACACACACACACGCACACTATATAGCTCCATTACTAGTATAGTGTCTGAACGAATCAATATCTTTGATCTGATCAGAGCTATATTAGCGCCCCCAGTAGTATAGTGTTCTCAAAAAATGCGGCGTAAGCAGGATCAGCCCAGGCACCTGCGTTTAGCCCCTACACCCAGCCCACCCAAAGTGGAGAATCAATAGATCACTGTCACTTTACAAAACACAGTACACATAACTGCAGCATTAGCAAAGTGTTTAAAGGGCAAAATGTCAAAGGTACACTAGTGAAGAGGCCTACAGGATGCTGAGCAGGACAGATGAGAGTGCAGGGGAAGCATTACTGTCAGAATTCAGGCTCAGTATATGAAACTGTAGAGAGCAGCGGCACCCTCACAGATAGCTCGGACGACTGAGTAGCGGTCCCTGCTAAGGTCAGGCATACCCGACCCCGTTCCTCTGTTGCTGAGGTGCAACAACTGCATGATTCTTGTATGCAGCAGAGAGCCGGTACTAGTGCCGCTTAACCTTCTGGTGAACTGGCAAGCACCTGCGGCCTAGTACATCCTGGTCGTAGACAAACCAGCACTGCAGTAACACTCGAACACAGGCCCGTAGAGCCCATAGTGTCCTCCCTGATACACTTGCAAATCCTAATTGGCAGCCCACCACTTCTGCACTGCCTGTACTTCCCCCATTCACTGGCCAACCCAGAATTCAGGTGGTAACAGCCAATTTTACTTCCCTTGATCTAAATGACCTGTTTTTTATGGAAGATTTGTACAGAACTTCTGTGGACCAAAGCAATTTATATGCTGGTCAATTCATCGCCGCAAACCCAAATTTGACTCTTGCCAGAGAATTTGCCTGGAAATCTATCACTGTTCCCAAATTTAAAACCTTTCTGGGCCTATCCCTCTCATGGGCATTTCTAAAAAGAGTGAATTGCGGTCATATTGGTACACTGACCCAATTCACTATATGCCCGTGTTCTCTGCTTGCATGACCAGGGCTAGATACAAGCAAATCTTGTGGTTCATGCATTTCATTGACAGTGAACTCTGTTGTCTTCTGGGTGATCCTGAATATGATCAGCTCCACAAAACTTGGCACACTTCAGTCAACAGTTTCCAGCCTTGTTTATTCCCGACCAATATCAATATGATCAATATGTCTCCATTGATGAGTCCCTGATTAAATTTTCTGGCCGCCTTGTGTTCAAACAGTTTCTCCCCAGCAAGTGTGCCAGATATGGGGTCAAGATGTATAAGCTCTGTGACAGGGCCACAGTCTATACATATAGTTTCCTGGTTTACGAGGGAAAAGATAGGAGTGTGGAGCCCCCCAACTGCCCAGACTACATAGGGAGCAGCGGCAAGATTGTTTGGGACTTGGGGTCACCCTTGTTCGGAAAGGGGTACCATTTATACATGGAAAACTTTTATACAAGCGTGCCACTTTTTAGACACCTCTTAGAATTACAAATTGGCGCATGTGGCACTAGTCTGTTATCAAAATAAGCCCAATATTTTTGACAGATCGTGTTTTCCTAAAATTAATGTTAGGGCTAGATGGTAGAACCAGAGCCAACCGGGGATCCAGTTTCAATAGAGAATAGCGTTTACGGATGATTTTTGCAATAAGTTTATATTTGTCATTATAAGTGGATATGAATCTTACGGCATTTTCTGGAGGGTCATCTTTGGTTCTCCCAGTCGACATATTAGGCTCAATAGGGTCCATATGGGTTATCCTCTAGATTTAATCCTGGAAGCATTCAATACCCATATGGACCCTATTGAGCCTAAAATGTCGACTGTGAGTACCAAAGATGACTTCTGGTGCTGCTCCGAGCTCCCTTCTTCGAGCCCCCAGTGTCTCCTCCACACCGGCACGACAGTGCTCCACACTGTGCCCCATTGCGCTGCATGTGTCCTTCTGCTGAGCCGGCCAATCCATCCCTTGCTGCTCTCCCGGATTCATCACATAGCAGCACAGATGAGGTGCCCCCTCTGCTGCCCCTGGTTTTTATCTGGATTGGAAGCTGGCCCCTCATGACCCACAGCCAGCCATGGTACAATGTTATCATACCTATTTGTACTTCTCATTTTAAAGTTTTATTATGGCGGTTTTTATCATCATTTTTGATTCAGTACTTTACTCATAAGAGTCAATTTTTATCATTTTTATTGAATAAACACTTGGCTAAATATCTCAAGGGTCACTGCTTATCATTCATTGAAGCCTAGCCTACAAAGCGCTATTTTTTGTTTGGGTGATTTCAACACCGCAGTTAAAAGAAAAGCATATATGCAGAAGCATGGGGGCGGGGTGGACATTAGGGGCGGATTGCCCCTATGCTTCGGCATATATTTTTTACTCTTTTTTTGGCACAGATTGCAAGAAAAAAAATGTTTTATTGAGTTAATGTTTTATTGATACTGTGATTTATTGTTACCATTGTTTGCTTTGCAGGTACGCCATTCAGCTGCAGCACTGATTTATTTATTTTGACAGCAACAGGGTTTGCTCTCATGAAATGTAAATCAGTGACTCCAGCACTGTAGGAGGCGAT
This sequence comes from Glandirana rugosa, assembly GCA_018402905.1. NCBI lineage: Eukaryota > Metazoa > Chordata > Amphibia > Anura > Ranidae > Glandirana > Glandirana rugosa. Next base: position 388,756 of record BLSH010479449.1, on the reverse strand, counting down.
TTCACCACCAGTTAAAAAAAGAGCATATATGCCGAAGCCTAAGGGTAGGGGTGGACATTAGGGGCAGATTGCCCCTAACATTAGGGGTGGATTGCCCCTATGCTTCAGCATATATTTTTATTTACTTTTCTTGGCAGAGATTTCTTCATCCACATCGTTTGATGTAAATGGAGGAATCTGTTCTTCTTTTTTTTTCGTTCAGCCCATGGAGATGCAACATGTGTGAGACTTTTTGGGAGCCTAGTCTTGTACAGGACCCCAAAAACCAATCACTGCCTTCAGGATTTCTAAGGGCATAAAATGGTGATTTCACTCCTCACTACTCACAGTTTCGGAGGCCCTGAAATGTCAAGATAGCACACAACCCCCCAAATGACCCCATTTTGGAAGGTAGACACCCCAAGGTATTTGCTAAGAGGCATTGTGAGTATTTTGCAGCTCTCATTTGCTTTGGTAAATGAAGAAAGAAAAGGAAAATGTATTTTTTTTATTTTTTCAATTTTCAAAACTTTGTGACAAAAAGTGAGAGCTGCAAAATACTCACCATGCCTCTCAGCAAATAGCTTGGGGTGTCTACTTTCCAAAATGGGGTAACGTACCACTCATAAAAC
>BLSH010479449.1:374943-388135 GCA_018402905.1 Glandirana rugosa | reverse complement strand
TGTGACAAAAAGTGAGAGCTGCAAAATACTCACCATGCCTCTCAGCAAATAGCTTGGGGTGTCTACTTTCCAAAATGGGGTAATTTGGGGGGGGGGGTTATGCTATCTTGGCATTTCAAAACCTCCAAAACTGTGATAGTTAGTGAGGAGTGCAATCAAAAATTTACGCCCTTGGAAATACTAAAGGCGGTGATTCGTTTTCGGGGTCCTGTATGCGGATAGACTGCCAAAAAGTCTCACACATGTGGTATCCCCGTACTCAAGAGAAGTAGCAGAATGTATTTTGGGATGTAATTTCACATATACCCATGGCATTTTCGAGCAATATATCATTTAGTGACAACTTTGTGTTACAAAAAAAAATGTAATTTTCCCGGAACTTGTGGCAAAATATAAAATATTCCATGTACTCAACATGCCTCTCAGCAAATAGCTTTGGGTGTCTACTTTCCAAAATGGGGTCATTTGGGGGGGGGGGGGTTGTGCTATATTGGCATTTCATGGCCTCCAAAACTGTGATACTTAGTGAAATGAGCAATTTACGCCCTTAGAAATCTTGAAGGTGATGATTAGTTTTGGGTTTACGTGGCTAGGCTCCCAAAAAGTCTCACACATGTGGTATCCCCATACTCAGGAGAAGCAGCGGAATGTATTTTGGTGTGTAGTTCCATATATACCCATGGCATGTGTGAGCAATATATCATTTAGTGACAACTTTGTGTAAAAAAAAAAAATGTAATTTTTCCAAAACTTGTGGCAAAATATAAAATATTCCATGGACTCAACATGCCTCTCAGCAAATAGCTTATAACCGAAAACCAATAAATATATGCTTATTGAATTTTTTTTTACCCAAGACATGTGGCTGAATACATTTTGGCCTAAATGTATGACTAAAATTGAATTTATTGGATTTTTTTATAGCAAAAAGTATAAAATATCATTTTTTTCAAACTTTTTGGTCTTTTTTCATTTATATCGCAAAAAATAAAAATCCCAGAGGTGATCAAAGACTACTAAAAGAAAGCTCTATCTGTGGGAAAAAAAGGACACACATTTCATTTGGGTACAGCATTGTATGACCACGTAATTACCAGTTAAAGCAGCACAGTGCCAAATTGTGAAATATGCTCTGGTCATTAAAGTGGATGTAAACCCGAAAAAAAAATGTAATTAATAATTCTGCCTGGTAGAGTATAGCATGTCATATCATCTGTGCCCAGTCTTGCCATAAATAGTTAATCCAACTGTGAGTAATGAGCTTATCTTTTCTCAGGAAGAGAAAGTCTGACTAACAGGGAAATACACAGTCGATCCACCCCTTGCTCTGTGAGTGACAAGCAATTTGCTTATCTCCTTCACACAGCAGAGAAAGTTTTACACTCCCCCTCCCTCCCTCCTCAATGTCTCAGTATAGAGGTTGGTGGGGAGGCTTGTGACATCACAACTCCACCCACCAAACTCCAGCAAACACAGTCACCCTCTGATTTCAGAGGTTTACAGAGCTGCTAGTGCTTACAGGAAGGACATTTGAAAGGTAGGGATAGATGCAGGAGGCTTGCATGTATATATACATTAATACTGTGTCATTAGTTTATACTGGGTGGGTGGTGGGTTTACATCCACTTTAAGGGGGTAAATCCTTCTGGGGCTGAAGTGGTTAAATCTACCCCTACAGTGTCCTGCAGCATATCCAGCCTTTAACTACACCCATAGCATGTCACCAGTCTCTGACCATTTTCAGCAATTTACCAGAAGTCTCTGCAGTGGTGCGGCCACCAGAGATGTGTCAGTGGTCACAATTGAGACCCCTTATATCTAGTAAATTACCACCACTGTCCTAATGCCTTCATTTAGCTAGTAGGATACAGTATATTTTATAATATGTTTTATCAAACACTTGCGCTGTTTGAAAACAATATGTTAAAGATTGGAATTCACCATTAATTTTAAAAAGCTATTCTAAATTTAATTATAATAATAATAATATAATAGGTATCCGTAGAAAGTATATTATAATTAACATCAACTCAAACAATATCAAACTATAAAGAATTTAATCCCTGCAATTAGTTAACTCATATACACACAGCAAGACACATATTTATAGAATAAACTTTCACTAAGCATTTAGGATTTTAATCAAAGTATATTTCTATTTCAGAAGCTAGCAAAAAAATCATTCAAGTCTGAAATTAATCTCGTTGAATGTTAACTTCTATAGTTTCCTATGGAACTGTTCTGATAAAAATTCACTGTTTAGGGGAAAATCTCGCTTTCCAGAAGATTCCACAACTGTATTTAATTACAAAGGCATTTTGTCAGATTATTCTTTAATCTTTGATGCCAGTTAATGACAACATACCAAAAATGAGAGCAACAGATAGCAGGACTGTCATCTACATATGGGCAGTTTATATATGTTTAATCCTTGTGGGAGGCGAACACAAACTAGACAAATCATTTTTTATTGAACAGATGTGACTGATTAGGAATCATTTGCAATAAAATGGAAGCATGGAGAAATAGGAATGTGAATGGATAAAGATCTTGTCTAGGTACAATCTACAATCTGCTAAATATACTTTGGTAAAACAAACTATTGCCTTCACAAGCCCCAGTACAGGATCACTGTAGATGCAATGATGACATCTGGTTTGGACACTTAAAGTCATATTAACCACTTCAGCCCCGGAAGGATTTCCCACTTTAGGACCAGAGCACTTTTTTTCAATTTGGCACTGCGTCGCTTTAACTGGTAATTGTGCGGTCATGCAATGCTGTACCCAAACAAAATTTGTGTCCTTTTTTTCCCACAAATAGAGCTTTCTTTTGGTGGTATTTGATCACCTCTGCGGTTTTCATTTTTTTGTGCCATAAACAAAAAAAAGCTGAAAATCTTGAAAAAAAATGATATTTTCTACTTTTTGTCATTAGACAAATACAATAAACTAAATTTTAGTCATACATTTTTGCCAAAATGCATTTAGCCACATGTCACGGTTAAAAAAAAGTAAATTTGCATATATTTATTGGTTTGCGCAAAAGTTATAGCGTCTACAAACTAAAGTACATTTTCTGGAATTTACGCAGCTATTATTTTATGACTGCCTATCTTATTTCCTGAGGCGCTATAATGGAAGGGCAGTACAAACCCCCCCTCAAATGACCCCATTTTGGAAAGTAGGCACCCCAAGGAATTAGCTGAGAGGTATGTTGAGCCCATTGAATATTTTATTTTTTTGTCACAAGTGATTGAAAAATGACAAAAAAATAAATTACACAAAGTTGTCACTGAAATGATATATTGCTCACACATGCCATGGGTATGTGTGGAATTACATCCCAAAATACATTCTGCTGCTTCTTCTGAATACGGGGATACCCCATGTGTGAGACTTTTTGGGAGCCTATCGGCGTACGGGACCCACAAAACCAATCACCGCCTTCAGGATTTGTAAGGGAGTAAATGTATGCTTTTACCCCACACTACCTATCACAGTTTCAGAGGCCATGAAATGTCCAGATAGCAACCCCCCCCCAATGACCCAATTTTGTAATGAAGACATTCCAAGCTATTTGCTGAGAGGCATGTTGAGTCTATGGAATATTTAATTTTTTTGCCACAAGTAATTGAAATATGACAAAAAAAAATACACAAAGTTGTCACTAAATGATATATTGCTCACACATGCCATGGGTATATGTGGAATTACACCCAAAAATACATTCTGCTGCTTCTTCTGAATGCAGGGCTACCACATGTGTGAGACTTTTTGGCAGTCTATCCGCGTACAGGACCCCGAAAATCAACCACCGCCTTCAGGATTTCTAAGGGCGAAAATTGCTGACTTCTCCGCACACTACTTATCACAGTTTTGGAGGCCATGAAATGTCCAGATAGCAACCCCCCTGCCCCAAATTACACCATTTTGGAAAGTAGACACCCCAAGCTATTTGCTGAGTGGCATGTTGAGTCCATGGATTATTTTATATTTTGCCACAAGTTTGGGGGAAATGACAATGTTTTTTTTTTTTTTTCACTAAATGATATATTGCTCAAACATGCCATGGGTATATGTGAAATTACACCCCAAAATACATTCTGCTGCTTCGTCTGGATACGAGGATACCACATATATGAGACTTTTTGGCAGTCTAGCCATGTACAGGACCCTGAAAAACAATCATTGCCTTCAGGCTTTCTAAGGGCATACATTTTGGATTTCACTCCTCACTACCTATTACAGTTTTGGAGGCCATGGAATGCCAAAATAGCACAACCCCCCCATGTTGTAATTTTCCAGAAACTTGTAGCAAAATATAAAATATTTCATGGATTGAACATGCCTCTCAGCAAATAGCTTGGGGTGTCTACTTTCCAAAATGGGGTCATTTGTTTTTTTTTTTGCTATCTGGGCATTGCATGGCCTCCGAAACTGTGATAGGTAGTGTATGGGGTGAAAGCATAAGTTTACGCCCTTAGAAGTCCTGAAGGCAGTGATTGGTTTTTCGGGGTCCTGTACGCGGCTAGACCACCAAAAAGTCCCATGTGGTATCCCCGTATTCAGGGGAAGCAGCAGAATGTATTTTGGGGTGTAATTCCAATATACCAATGGCATGCATGAGCAATATATCATTTCAGTGACAACTTTGTGTATTTTCTTTTTATTTTTCAATCACTTGTGACAAAAAAATAAAATATTCCATGGACTCAACATGCCTTTCAGCAAATAGCTTGGGGTGTCTACTTTCCAAAATTGGATCATTTGGGGGGGGGGGGGGAATTTGAAATTTTATGCCCAACATCACCCACTCTTCTAACCACTTGAACCACCAAGTCTTTTCTGACACTTTTTGTTTGCATGAAAGAATACTTTTTTTTTGCTAGAAAATTACTTTGAACCCACAAACATTATATATTGTTTAAAGCAGAGGCCCTACAGATTAAAATGGTGGGTGTTGCAATTTTTTTTTCACAAAGTATTTGCACTCACAATTTTTGGGGAAAAAACACCGCTTTTTTTAAATTTTAATGCACAAAAGCACACTATATTACCAGAATGGTTGGTGAACTATAAAAGATGATCTCATGCCGAGTTCATAGACACCAAACGTGACATGTTTTAAAAATTACGCACACCCACAACATACTATATACATTTTTAAAAGCCTTTAAAAGCCTTTACAGGTTACCAATTTAGATTTGCAGAGGAGGTCTACTGCTAGAATTACTGCCCTCGATCTGACGTTCGTGGTGATACCTCACATGCATGGTGCAATTGCTGTTTACATATGACACGAGACTGATGCTACAATCACTGAGCAGTAAATGATATCACCTGTGATGTATTTCAGTTATCCAGCAAACCTGGCCTGTTAGTGGGTCCCGAGGACAGGAGTTGAGAACCACTGCTCTAGATCTTTCATCAGACCTTAAAGCATCTGACCACACCAAGTTCGGTTTGATAAGGTGCTTTCACAATTTCCCAATGGTGCTGTTTATTAGGGATGGGCCGATCAGTCCCCCCACCCCATTCGGTTCGCACCAGAACATCCGAAACAGACAAAAAATTTGTGCGAACATTCGAACGCATTAAAGTCCATGGGACACGAACATGAAAAATCAAAAGTGCTCATTTTAAAAGCTTATATGTACGTTATTTCTATAAAAAGTGTATGGGGACCCGAGTCCTGCCCTAGGGGACATGTATCAATGCAAAAAAAAGTTTTTAAATCAATTGTTTTTTCAGGAGCAGTGATTTTAACAATAAAAATGAAATATTCCTTTAACCACTTCAAGACTAAGCCTGTTTCTTGAATTCTGTGCTTACGAGTTAAAAACAGTTTTTTTTGCTATAAAATTACTTAGAACCCCCAAACATTATATATATTTTTTTTTTCGAACACCCTAGAGAATTTTGAATAAATTCAGTTTTTTAAGTTAAAAAATAAGAAAACAGTAAAGTTAGGCCAATTTTTTCCATATTGTGAAAGATAATGTTACGCGTCCGCTCGCGGAATGGCGACAAACTTTGCAACTTAAATATCTCCAATGGTGACGTTTAAAAAATTCTACATTAGCAGTTTTGCGATACAGAGGAAGTCTTGTGCTAGAATTGTCGCTCTAACGATCGCGGCGATACCTCACATGTGAGGTTTGAACACCGTTTTCATATGTGGGCGGGACTTACGTATGCGTTCGCTTCTGCACGCGAGCTCGGCGGGACGGAGCACTTTAACATTTTTTTTTTTTAATTATTTATTTTGCTTTTTACTTTTTATTTTTACTGTTCTTTTTTTTAAAAAAAATTGATCACTTTTATTCCTATTACAAGAAATGTAAACATTCCTTGTAATAGAAAAAAAAATGACAGGTCCTCTTAATTATGAGATCCGGGGTCAGATCTCATATTTACACTAAAATGCAAAAAAGAAAATCTGAAAAAAATGACAGCCCAAAAAAAAAAACGGGCCCTTTAAGACCGTTGGGCGGACGTCACTTCTGACGTCATTTCCGCCCCGCCATGTTATGGAACTGAGTGAGCGGCTTCAGCCGCTCAGTCGGCTCACAGACACTGGGGGGAGAGGATCGGACCCGCTGCCGGCGGGTCCGGTAAGCGGCGGAGATGACTGATAAAAGTGATCTCGTGGTGAATCCAGGCACCATTCAGATATCACCATCCAAACCCAAGGACGTCATATGACGTCCGGCGGTACGGAAGTGGTTTAATAATGTGCCTGGAGGGGTCCCATAGTTTGCCTGCAAAAGGGCACATCTGTGTGATGTTTAGAACATAGCCAGAGCAAAATGAGATTTCCAAAGGAAAAATTGTCCTTTATTATCGTGGCTGTAATGTATTGCCGGTTCCCGGCAATATACAAAAAAATGAATAAAAAAAATTGCGTAGGGTCCACCCCCCCAGTCCATACCAGGACTTTCGGGTCTGGTTTGGATTTTAAGGGGAACCCTGCACCAAAATTATAAAAAACATTGAAGTGGGGCCCCCTAAAATCAGAACCAGACCCTTATCTGAGCATGCAACCTGGCCGGCCAGGATGGGGGAGGAAGAGGGAGTGCTCCCCTCCTCCTGAACCGTACCAGGCTACATGCCCCCAACATGGGGAATATGGGTGCTTTGGGGCAGGGGGGGCTCTGCGCCCCCCACCCCAAAGCACCTTGTCCCCATGTTGATGAGACATAAGCCTCTTCCCCATATCCCTTCACTATAAAGTGTCAAAAAAGAAAAAAACACAGGAGACAGTTAGGGAAAAGACCTTTAATAACAAATAAAAATAAGTGTCCCCCATTGTAATCCATCGTCAATCACGGTGAGCAATGGACCCGAAAAAAAAAACAGAAAAAAAATGAACAGCTCCTCCTCCATGGGAGGGCTCCTACCGACTTAATTTTGACGTTTTATTTATAGTGAAGGGCGGGGCCGTCCGGTGACATAATTGAGTGACCTGCCCCTCTGACGTCACATGATGTCAGACGAGGGCGTGGTCATCCTACGTCACCGGGTGGCCCTGCCCTATAAATAAAACATCAAAACAAAGCCAGCACAGACGGCGGCAGCCCTCCCATGGAAGAGGAGCCGTGCGCGCCGTCTGCAGGCATTGACAGGCAGGCAATTATGGGGTGTTCGGCAGCACCGAAGTCGCACAAAAACACCCCATAATGTTCTAAATTCGGGGAGCAGATGAACTGCAAATGTTCAGCCCGAACGTATGCTCGAGCCAAACCGTTCACCCTTCCCTACTGTTTATATCCGGCGAAACTGAAGTCATGAAATGCTTGTAGCCTCCGGTTTCTTAGGCCATAGAGATGATTGGAGCCATTCTATTCTTCAATCAGCTCTATGCTCAGCTGGCGGAACCACTGGCTGCATTCTCGCTTTCCCCGGTGGGACAGGAGAGCCTGAGAAAACCACTCAAAGACCAGCAACATACTAGTATGTCACTGGTCCTGTAATGTTCTTTTTTTTTCTTGCAGCCTGTGGGTCAAGTTAAAAAAAGAATCAATCAGTGGGGATGCCCACCATTAGAAAACCGCCCTTCATCCACCCACTTCTAATGGTGGGCATAGCCCCTTTTTAAAAATATATACCGGAGCATAGGGGCAATGTGCTCCAATTTCCACCCACTGCCCCTATGCTCCAGTATATATGCTCTTTTTTTAACTGTGATGGTGAAATCACCTCCAACAGCACTGGAGTCGCTGCTTTACGTATGGTGGGAGCAGACACTGTTGCTGTCACCATAAATAAACCAGTGCTGCAGCTGAATGGCGTACCTGAAAAGCAAAAAAAAAGATTATTAAAACACAGTGAAATAAAAAAATTACATTCCTGCTAAGAAGAAAACATTATAAAACATTACAGGAAAACATTATGAAAATATTACATACCTGCAAAGAAAACATGACAAAAAACAGTAGCAAAACATTACAGGTACGAATAAAAAACATTAACAATAGAGAGAGCAATAGAAAGAGAATAGAGAGAAAATAGAGATAGAAAAGCAAGAAGCTTACAATTGTTTTTGGCTTTTATTATTGCATATATTTTTTGCTTTTTATAACTTTTTTTTTTTTTTTTTACTTTTTTTTGGTACACTTTTATTTTAACAGTAAAGGTTAGGGTCTCTAAAAATGCGGTGACATCTTTGGAGACCCTGTGACAGTGTGCCCTATTCTTGTGTAGTGCTGTACCCTACGCTAATGCTCAACTAATGTATGGTAGCACTGGAAACAGTCACCGATGCAAAGACCAGGTTGGTCAGGACAGGAGGGACAATAAAAGCGGGTGTCATGCCTGTATCCGCATCGTCAGCAGACACAAAATCTTTTTTGGGGGGCTTGGTAGATAGGGGTACCAGGAACGGAATGCGGAAAATGCCGCCCATGCACCCGGCTCACTGCATTTGGATTGGGAACATGGGGTGCCACACCATCTGGAAACAGAAGGGCTGTGACAATCTCTTTCTGGAATTTAAGGAGAGATCCAGTCCATCCTGATGCTTTGTATAGCACATAAGTGTTCAGCATAGCCAATTGGAATAAGTATACAGACACTTTTTTGTACCAGCATCTGGCCTTATGGCCAATTAGGTACAACGCCAATAACTGGTCGTTGAGGTCCACCCCTCCCATAGTTTGGTCATATTCATGGACACAGAGGGGTTTCTCCACAACACCAGTCGCCATTGTAACTCGGACGGTCGTATCTGCGTGAACGGAGGAAAGAACGAAAACATTCTTTGTATCCCTCCACTTCACCACAAGCAAATTACTACTTCTTAAGCAGGCCCCCCCCCCCCCCCCGTCTAAGTCGGGATTCTACCAGCCACTGGAGATTAGATTGCATGGTGCCACATGCGCCAATTTGATGATCAAAAAGATGACTAAAAAGTGGCACGCTTGTGTAGTAATTGTCCACGTACAAATGGTACCTCTTTCTGGATAAGGGTAACACCAAGTTCCACACAATCTTGCCAGTACTCCCTATGTAGTCTGGGCATCCTTCTGGCTCCACATGACTATTTTTTCCCTCATAAACCATAAAACTATATGTATAGCCTGTGGTCCTGTCACAGAGATGGGGAGAAACTGTTTGAAAGCAAGACGCCAGAAAATTTAATCACGGACTTATCTACGCAGACAACTTGGTCAGGAATAAACAAGGCTGCGAATTGTGTGTTGAAGTAGTTTACGAGGGGCTGAATTTTGTGTAGCCGATCATATTCAGGGTCACCCTGTGGACGACAGAGTTCATTGTCGCTGAAGTGCATAAACCGCAGGATCTGCTCGTCCTGGCCATGGAAGCAGAGAACATGTGCATATGGTGAATTGGGTCAGTGGACCAATATGACCGCAACTCCGATTTTTTAGTTATGTCAATGTTGAGTATAAGGCCCAGAAAGGTCTTAAATTCTGGAACCGTAATTGGTTTCCAGTCTCTGGCAAGTGTAAAATGGGGATTAGCGGTGATGAATTGACCAGCATACAAATTGCTTTGGTCCACAATAGACCTATAGAGATCTTCGATGAAAAACAGCGAATAAAAATCAATGGCCGTAAAATCAACTGTTTCCATCTGAATTCCGGGTTGGCCAGTGAAGGGGGGGGGGGATTATGGGCGCTACATCAGTGGTGGGTTGCCAATCAGGATTTGCAAGTGCGTCAGGAAGGACACTATGGACTCTGCGGGCCTGTGTTTGTCTTCATCTTCGTGGCTGCAGGACACTACTTGTGCTAGCCACACCAGCTTGAACTGCACTTATGGAACTCGCCACATCACCAAGTGTTACTGCAGTGCAGGTTTGTCTATGACCAGGATGTAATAGGCCACTGGTGCTTGCCAGTTCCCCATAACAAGTAGTGACACTAGTACTGGCTCTCTGCTCCATACGAGAGCCCTGCAGTTCTTGCCCCTCAGCCACAGCAGAATGGGATCGGGTACGCCTGACCTTAGCGGGACCAAAACTCCATCGTCAGAGCTATCTGACAGGGTGCCACTGCTGTCTACGGGTCCGTATGCTGAGCCTGATTCCGACAGTGAGGCTTTCCCATCTCTCTTGTCTGTCATGCTCAGCATCGCGTAGGCCTCTTCAGTAGTGTACATCTGATTTGACATTTTGGGCTCTAAATTTATACGTACACTAGTGTGACTCACAGGCAAAAAAGGGCACCTGGTTGTCAGAGCCTGTTTCAAGTCGCTACCAAAATCACTGTCAGCTTTCACAGGGATTGGGCGTGATTTCTGCAAACGCTGCAGATATGTGTGTTGTCTTTTGTAAGTGTCAGTGATCTATTGATCCTGCACTTGGGTGGGCTGGGCTGGGCGGAGGGGCTAAACGCAGGTGCTAGCAGGTATCTAGGCTGATCCCGCTAACGCCGCTTTTTTTATGACACTAATTTAGTGGGGACGCTAATATAGATCTGATCGGTGACAGGGGGCAATCAAGGGGTTAAAACCTTTATTAGGGGGGTAAGGGGGGATATTTACTACCTAGGCCTACTACTACCTACCCTAACACTGATTAGTGACACAAGTACAGCGATCGGTGAATGATCTGATTGCTGCACTCAGTGATACAGTAACAGGGGGTGACAGCAGTGAAAGGGTTAACTGGGGGGCGATCAAGGGGTTAAAAGTGTGCCTACATGTACTGGTGTCAGTGTAGTGTTGGTGCACTCATGTTTTAGATGTCCTCTCTCCTCTCTGGAACGGAAAAGAACTCAGGGAGGGAGAGTGACATCACTTCCTCTGCCTCCTCTACAGAGTTAGAGGAGGCATTTCATTCGCCAGGACCAATCAAAGGATACAGATCAAAATTGATTGGTCTGTCCCTGTAGATTGATCGGTCCCCCTTGCACATCGCTGCAGGAAGATCAGCTCAGGTAAGTATTAGGGGGGCTGCTGCACACAGTAGGTTTTTTATCTGAATGCATAGACTGCTATAAGGTAAAAAACCGTCTGCCTTTAGAACCACTTTAAGCTGGGAAAACACTATAGTTTTTTTTTTCATTCAGCACAGCACCCATCTGATGTTAGTGTGGCAATCTCCTTGCTGAGCTTTTGTGTTCTGACAGGGGGACACATTGATTAGTACTTGCAGCCATTGGCTGCGAGGGCTGATCGAATGCTGGTCTTACAGCATGCTCGTTCAACAGAAATCAGTTGTGAGACCAGCTTCTGTCAGACAGGGTGCTGGGCCAAAAGTCATCTAGTTCCTGCCAAACCAACCATTTTCAGGCGATTTCGGACCATGTGTATACGGCCTAAGGCTTTGCTTTTGTTGGTAAACACCACCTGCTTGTGCCTAGTTTATATAGGTTTAAAGTAGAACTTTGGTCGAACTAAAAAATGATGTATGTGATGTAGCCTGCCCATATTAGTAAGTACCCTTTAAATATATTTTTAAATTCCTGTACACCTGTTGATCTTGTCAGAAGGACCACTGACAACCCTCTTCCTTTAGCAGTGAATTGGCTGCAACATCGTCACCCATGTTGCCCTTATAACTGCTTAGATGCTAGCAAAATCAGTGGAAAGCAACACCTAGCCCAGTCTATACTCAAACAGCAAATAGTTCTATCTGCAGGAGCTTAGGGCAATGATGCAAAGGCTCCAGCCAGCCCTTATCAATTCCTCCAGAGCTGTGTAGCAGGGTGCTATTCTACCTTTCCATCTGCATTTACCATTCAAAAGAGGTAAATTACATTTTTATTGTCATTTAAAACAACAGTTTTCTTTGGAAATGCTTGTTTATCACTCTGAAAAGAAAAGAATGTGAGATTCTAGATGAAGTTTAATTTTTGTAAGAGCTAACACAACTAGATAATAATTCAAAATGGTTTTACAGTGAAATGATATGACTGGTTCAAAATCATATTTTGTTATGCAACAAAATAATAGTATCCCTTAACATGGAGAAATTGGGATTTAAAAGGTGGAGATCTCTGTCTACAGGGCCGGTGCAAGGATTTTTATCTACTCAGGCGAAAGTGCATTTTGGTGCCCCTCCCCTCCACAATGCAACCCCCAACCCCCATATGGCCGGGCGCAGTGTGGAAGTTTTAGTTTGCCTCACCTGCCAGCTGCACATAGCCAGTGAGGGTAAGCGGGAGATGGGATTATGCATTCCCTGCTTCCCCTCACTGGCTATGGGCAGCTGGCAGGTGAGGCAACCAGGAACCAACTGGACCAATGACACTACAGTGCTGGAAGGCTTCTTTGACAGCGTACGTCTGCTATGATGTGCTAATATGCTCTGTATATTAGCACATTATGGTAAATACCTGCAGGGGGGCTCTAAAAAGAAAAAAATATATACTGGACTTTACTACAATTTTAAAAATGAAATTTAGCTTTAAAAAAAAAAAATCGGTTTAGCAAGCTTACCAGTAGTGAAGGTTATCCCAAGCAGCTGGACCCTGGGGAATCTTCTGTGCAGGGACACCCATCTTCTTCTAGTCTCTGAACATATGCTGCAAGGGTTAATGGCCTTTGGGTCTTCTGTGAAGCTCTCCCCCATTCACAAATTACCCCCCAGCACACTCACCTATGCCCTAATCACCTCCCCCGGGACACCCACCTAGCCTCTAATCCCCCCCGAGCACACCCACCTAGCCTCTAATCGTGATGACCATTCGAACGATTTGGCTAAAAAAAAAAAATTTCGATTT
>BLSH010479449.1:353836-374238 GCA_018402905.1 Glandirana rugosa | reverse complement strand
CACACACACCTGTGGCATTATCATCATTCATCTTCATGGTGTTTCCGGATGTCTGGCTGCAGTGCATGCTGAGGGCGGATCTGAAGGATTTAAGCCCGCCCACACGTGACTACGTTGTACAGGCACTCCTTGGCATCTCTACGTAGAAGCCGAGGAGTGTGCAAAAAGCAAGCACCGCCCCACTCACTTTACTGCAGGATGGAGAGGGGAGGTCCCAGGCAGCAACCCAGGTACTCGGTACTGCTAGACTGCACTGCGCACCTGCGGGGGGGGGGGAGGGGCGGGCGCAGGGAGAGGGAAGCCTCGGGCTCCTTATTACGCCGCCTATCGATGCGGCAATGTGTTTGTCTCGGGACACGGCTCAGCACTGCACTCGCGAAAACGCGAGACAGTTGTCTATAGGAAATCGTGTGTAAAGTTTTACCGCCCCCTGGCTGCCTGGCGCCCTAAGGCGGCTGCCTAACCCGCCTTATGCTGGCGCCGGCCCTGCCTGTCTAGGTACAAACTATAAATGGTAAACATATATTAGCAACATAAACAGCTATAATGTCATCATAGTAGTTGCATTGTCATTGCTTGGTTTGAGCTCCAAGCTTCCTTGTTACAAAGCACCAAGTGTTTGTGGTAATGCATATTCCTGCCAGTATTTAATGTGGAGAAACACTGGAAAGGTGGACAAAATAATGTACAAAATGAACAATAAACAATAAAATGAACAATATATTACTGTAGCACACCTCACGTAGGAGTTGAAGATTAAAGGGAACCCCCTCTCCTGCACAGCCAGGCACACCGAATCTTCCCAGGCACACAGAGTTAGAAAACAGTCAGTGGTGGATAGGGATGGAAGGGCATGGGATGCCCACTTGACCTCAGAAATCTTCAGGGACAACTTCCTATATACATTTATATACAGACTCCTCTTCACTTTTCTTCTGCACACTCTTGGCCTTTCTCAGCTCAGCCTCTGTTGGTACACCCCTGGGGGAACTTGTCAGTTCAGCAGCAGCCCTTGACAGGCAGGAACTCAAAGTCCCTTGACAGTAGCACATGTGGAGTGACACAGCAAGTAACTTTCTCTTCTACTTTCTTTGTGGTCACTGATCCCAGCACCACCTCCTCAGGCTCTCTAAGCCCACCTAGCTGCAGCTACATTTTTCACCAACTCTCCTGGCTGCCTCCTCACCAGCCCACCCTGCTAACTCTCAGGAGATCTCTTAGTCTACTTTCACACTGAGGTGAAGCGGGGCATCAGCCTTAAGAAGCCTCTAGTTTTAGCGGGGCTTTACAGCGGTTATAGCGGTGCTTTGGCGCCGCTATTCGGGCGGCAGCGGGGCACTTTTAAACCCTAAGAGGGGTTAACAAGGGGCAAAAAGTGCCGGCGCATGGCACTTCTGAAGCAGTGTTCAGCCACATCGGAAGTGCTGCCCATTCATTTCAATGGGCAGGGGCGGTGGAGGAGCGGTGGAGGAACAGTGTATACAACGCTCCCCCATTGCCCCAAAGATGCTGCTTGCAGGACTTTTTTCCCTCTCCTGCAAGCGCACCGCCCCAGTGTGAAAGCACTCAGGCTTTCACACTGGGGTGGATTGGGGGAAGTTTTTCAAATGGTTTACAGGTACTATGTTTAGCGCTAAAGTGCCTGAAAAACGTTCCATTGTGAAAGGGGTCTAAGGGAAGGATTGACTTAAAGTGGTTGTTTAGCCAGTATCTAACCTTTATATCATCCCCTCTGTCAGAAAAAAGCTGCATCCTAGTGCCTGTGCTTTATAAAACAAAAGCAGATTTCTACCTGTTTTAACAGCGTCTTCCAGCGATAAGATTACTCTAGGCTCTCAGCTCTCCCCATCTGATATCTCCAGTAGGCAGGGCCGAGATACCCCTGCTAACGACAGCCAGGGAGGAGGGGAGGAGAGGAGCAGAGAGCCTGGAGTCATGTGATCGCTTGGAGACACTGTTAAAACAGGTAGAAATCTTTTTTATACAGCACAGGCACTAGGACACAGCTTTTTATCTGACAGATGATGATCAGTTAGTTTTGAAGCAGTGAGGAGAGGAGCAGATCAGGGATAGTGAGAGATGACAGGCAGGTAGAGGAGGAGGAAGGAGGACAGAGGGAGACATGGGAGAGCTGCAGATAGCAGTGCATGATGGAGGAACGTACATTGACACTGGTGTCAGGGCTCAGCAGCCCTGATATATTGTGGTCAAAGTACAGGGGGAAGGTAGAAACTGGCAGGATCAGCCAAGATTTCAGGTGATACAGGGGGCCAAGTGATACAGCACAAGCACTATGCTGTATAACATGCTTATAGGGATAAGATTCATTTTTTTTGGGTTAACAAACGCTTTAAGCACATCACTGTCCTCAAGGGAGACTGGCTACATGTGGCAGTCTCCCCCCTTTGTTAGTCCCCAACAGTGTTGATCCACTCACACTGTCTTCTCTTGCTCGCGTGCCTCCAGGAAAGCCTCATACCTTTGTGTTTTTGCCAGAATCCTTCCAGCACCCAAACTCAGGCACTCAGGCTCAAGGCAGGACCCCCCCCCTCAGACTTGGGGGCACTCCTGAGGGCCACTGACAGCCTCCTCAACACTGTATCTCCATCTTCCACCCGACTGCCCCTGGTAGCATTGCCCATGACTATTTATGGGGTTGTCCCAACCCCCTGCGGGCCCACCTCCAGGGATTGGCTGAGGCCCCACAAATATTCATGACAGCTCCTTCTAATCCCCGCCCTCTTGTACTAGAAGATTCTCCAACCTTCCAAACCAGGGCGAGGTACTAGAGAGAGCTGCCAATATGAATCACCCAGCACTGACCTCTAATAACCCTGACCCAATTCCATGACTCAGGTTATTCCTGGCCAGCAATATGCTTTTCTCCTAAACTCCCATCTAGCATACACTAGAGGGTGCTAGATTACTATCATGGGGTAGGTCTGCTCTTAATTTTCAGAGGAGCTTCAGTTCTTCTTGGAATGCTGCCAAGTTCCTAAAGTTTATAATGGGTTTTTGTTCCATTGTCAGGGAGAAAGAGACAAAGATGATAATATTTAGATAATATTTAGATTTGGTGACTGGGGAGACCTTGAAAGATGATTGACTTCAAATTGGCCTACAGAGGGCACCTAAACCTGTAAATGGTTTCATATTCCTTGACCATTTTGTAACCATATAGAATAGTTCTAGCAACTCAGACCTATTAACCTTCACAAGATAGCTACCCAAACCAATTACAGGTTAAATGTTTGTGATTTTCTCCAAACATGAATTTGCATGGATGTAGGAATCATTGCAAAATATCAGATTTAAAAAATGTAAAATATTCACATTTTGTTGCTTTGCAGCCTAAAATGAAGATAGACACAGTTTTTGTTTTATCCAGCTGTATTTATTCAGTGCAACTTATAACGTCCAAGTGAAAGTTATAACACCCACATGTCGGAACAAAATAAAAAAAAAATGAAAAAACAGAATCAGTGAGTTGGAAAATGGATCGCCACCTTGTGTCAGTATTTTATTGAACCACATTTTGCTTCAATTCCAGCCTTTAGTCTGTTGGGATATGTCTCTACTAACTTTGCACATCTAGACTTTGCAATATTTCCCACTCTTCTTTGCAGAACTGCTCAATTAAGTTTGAAGGCGACCATTTGTGGACTGCAGTCTTCAAGTCATTCCACAGATTTTCAATGGGGTTTGGGTCTGGGCTCTGATTAGGTAATGCAAGGACATTCACATTTTTCTCCTTCAACCACTGTGTGGTCATTTTTGCTGTGCGCCTTGGGTCATTGTCATGTTGGAAGGTAAACCTTCTTCCCATTGAGAACTTTCTGGCAGAGGACAGCAGATTTTCCTCAAGAATTTGATGGTATTTAGCCCCATCCATTTATCCTTCTATCCTGATAAGTGCTCCAGTCCCTGCTGCAGAGAACACCCCCATAACAGGATATTACCACCTCCATCCTTTACTGTAGGAATGGTGTTAGTTGGATGGTAGAGCTGTATTGTATTTCCGCCAGACATATTGTTTGGCGTTGAGGCCAAATATATACATTTTAGTCTCATCTGACTATAACCCCTTTTTCCATGTGGCCTCAGAATCTTCAATGTGCATCTGGCCTTTCTTGAGGAGTGGCTTTTTTCTTGCAACCCTCCCATACAAGCCACATTTGTGGAGAATTTGTGATATTGTTGTCACATGCACACAATGGCCACTCTTTGTCATAAATTCCTGTAATTGCTTTAGAGCTGCTGTAGGCCTCTTGGTAGCCTCTCTGACTAGTTTCCTCCTGGCTCTTTCATCCAGTTTGGAGCAACGTCCTGATCCAGGGAGGGTCTGTATTGTACCAAATACCTTCCACTTCTTAATAATAGATTTTACTGTGCTTCTAGACATTGATAAAGCTTTTGAAATTTATTGTATCCATCTCCTGACTTGTACCTGTCCACATCTTTATCCCACAGATCTTTTGACAGTGCCTTGGCACCCATAGTGGATTGTTTGCTTCAGTTGTACTACCAGGGACTGAAATGCTCCAGGAAAGCATGTTTTATGCTGAACTAATCAAAATGACCACAGCTGATCATAGTTGAAAGCCAAATAGTTTTGTGTGCCATTGCTACACCTGATTGAGTTTACAAGTCTCTTTTAGGACGGGGTCATCCTTTTTCAAACTCAGTGATTCTGTTTTTGAATTTTTTCTTAATTTTCTGACATGTTGGTGTTATATCTTTCACTTGGATGTTATAAGTTACACTGAGTAAATACAGCTAGATAAAAAAAAGGTGTCTGTCTTCATTTCAGGCTGCAAAGCAACAAAATGTGATTATTTTAAAGAGGGTGATTCTTTTCTATACCCACTGTAATTTCTAAAAAAATATATATATTTTTTTTATTTTATTTGTCCATCTCTGTATATTGTGCATACCTGCATTTTCCTCTTAGGTTCCTTATCAGTAGAAGGCAGTCAGTAGGTAGCCCAAGGATATCATCAATCACTGCTGCTTGTGGATGCCAACAGAGAAATGATTCATGCTTTGCCTCGTGGCATGAACAACTCTATGTTTAGGCATGAAAAAGTATGCCATAATGAAAACTGGTGAAAACTTGATATATCTTAAATGGCAAACTCCACACTTTCAAATAAAATATCCACCTTACCATGTTAACTAAAATTGATGTTCCCTTTTCTCCCTTGTAACATACACCTCCTTCCATAAGAGTCCAGATTTGTGGAATAGCGACACAGAGCCAAAATTATAGTAGTAACTTGCAATCTCCTGCTTAATGACCTTAACACATTAATTTGTTATGGTAACCTCCAAGGATAAAACAGAATTTATGTTTGGAATGATGATGCCAGCCAGGAAATAATAGCTGTCTTGCCATATAAACGACATTTGCCCATGTTTGTTTTTTCCAAATTGTATTAAGACTTTTAAGCACAAAATACTTATATGTTGGTACTGCTGTTTCAGGAAGCTCTTGGGGGGATACATTTATATTGCACATAGACAGATTGTGGAAAACAAGTACTTACAATCTCACAAAAATCCATAAATACAGAGACACTCAACACTTTTCTAGTAATCCCCAGTCTGAGCTTAGAGAATAAACATATTTTTGTTAAAGGGGTTGCAAAGTCAGAAAGCTTTTTTATCTTAATGTATTCTATGCATTAAGATAAAAAGCCTTCTGTGTGTAGCAGCCCCCAAAGCACCCCCTAACACTTTCCTGAGGTTCCTCTCTGTCCAGCGATGTCCACAAGTGTCTCAGCCATCCAGAATCTCCTTCCTGATTGGCTGAAACACAGCAGCGGTGCCATTGGCTCAATCAAAGTCAGCTAGCCAACCAGGGGAGAGAGGGGGTGGGACAGGGTCAGGGCTCCTTGTCTGAATGGACACAGGGAGCTGTGACTTGGCTCGGGTGCCCCCATAGCAAGTTGTTTGCTGTGGGGGCACTGAACAAGAGGGAGGGGCCAGGAGCACAGAAGAAGTACCCGAGAAGAGAAGGATCCGGGTTGCCCTGTGCAAATCCACTGCAGGTAAGTATAACATGTTATTTTTATAGGGAAAAAAAACAAGCCTTTACAATCACTTTAAAGCATATTTAAACCGTAAAAACAAAAATGTACTATATTGTAGCTTACCAGACCTTTCATACTATATAGTAGCTGCATTCGTTTTTTTTTCTTGGGGGATTTTTTGCTTTATTTTTACATGGTGGTTCTGCAAATAACACACTTTCTGTCTCTGGATGGCTGTGTTCAATCCTCTGATGTATCTATGGAGGGAGACATGGTTGTTGCCAGGCTAGGGTTTAAACACAAATGCCTTTGTGCATCTTCATAACATGTGGAATGAGGTGATTAATAACATACAGATTGAAGATAACACTTCTGGTTCAGCTCACAGGAAGTGACAAGGACACTGCATTTCTGGCAAGATCATCATTTCCTGTACTTGCTGAACATGCTCTTGGGCTGAAAAAAGAAAACGAATGCAGCCAGTACATCTATGCACTGGTAAGCTGCAATACAGTAAATGTTTGTTTGTGGGTTTAGTTATACTTTACAGTATATGTTTTTGCATTGCCACAACAGTAAAAGTAGCCATTTAACTACAATCCCATATGCTAAGCCTACATGTCGTCCCTGCCAATATAATACAGCATTTGTGATCTATTAGGGCTCTTTCACATAGGTGGCTAGGGAGCGGTAAATACAGGCAGCTGAACTGAGTTTTACTGCCCTCGGCCACCTATCGAGGTAACACCACAGCCAGGGGAAGCTGTTGGAATGCAGTGGCTTAGCATTGCAGTCACTGCAAATGTAACCTCTTGGCACCTGCTGCACGCAAATATGTAGCCTCTTGGCGGGTGACAGCCAATCACAATGGTCACTTGATCATAAACCCCGCCCAGCCTCCCAGCATCCTAAACCCTTTGAAGGGGTGGGAGGCATCGGCTCCAAGGGGTTAACATGACATCTCGAATTGACAGGCAGCACTTGGCCATTAAAGCCAATGAGATTGTGCTACAACCTCAAACCAACCCATTGGCTCTCAGTTGCAGTGGATTAGCCCCAATATAAATTGCTGTTCGGCAGAAAAAAAACAAACCGACATTCAGGAGATGACAGGATCACCTGACAGCTTTGGTGTGAACCCCGTGGGTGGAACAAAAAAAAAACCTGTCAGCTCCAGTCAGAGACACTGTACTAACCATGCAAGGTTAGTACAGCGATCTCCCCCACTGAGCTGTTGTGTTCTGACAGGAGGATGGCCCCCAGCCAGAACACTCTGATCAGCGCTCTCTGCTATTGGCTGAGAGTCCTGATCGGGAGTCGGTCGGCTGCTGGCTTTCCAGCATGCCTGTCTGACAGAAGTTGGCCAAGCGGCCGGCTTCTGTCGGACAAACCAACATACACACAGGCCGAATGTCGGCAGTTTTTTTAACCGACCGTTGTATCCTGACATTTGGCCCATGTGTACCCGGCTTTAGTCAGTAAGTACAGTTCCTAAGATCTTCCCGTCTCAATCTCTCCCATGTCACAGTTATTTCTGACAATTCTCTATGTAGTTTTACCATGTTCGCTGTCTATTACTAGGTTTTGAACAAAAAGAGTGAACCAATTTGTGTGAGTAAGGAGTTCACAGTGGTGATTTGCTTCCCCGTGAATGCAATTCACTGAAAGAAAAGTGTACCTACTCTTTTTGACCCCCCCCCCACTGATCCAGCACCACAAGTCACCACCATTTTAAAGGCTTATATGCAAGTTATTGCCATAAAAAGTGTTTGGGGACCTGGGTACTGCCCTAGGGGACATGTATCAATGCAAAAAAAGTTTTTAAATCAATCCTCTTTTCAGAAGCAGTGATTTTAATATTGCTTAAAGTGTAACAATAAAAATGAAATATTCCTTTAAATATTGTGCCTGGGAGTCCCCTTAGTTTGCCTGTAAAGTGGCACATCTGTGTGATGTTTAGAACAGTGCCAAAGCAAAATGACATTTGTAAAAGGAAAAATTGTCATTTAAACTCAATCGCGGCTGTAATGTATTGCCGGCTCCCGACAATATAGATTAAAAATCACTGAAAAAAATTGGTGTAGGGGTCCCCCCAAAATCCATACCAGATCCTTATCCGAGCATGCAACCTGGCCAGGCAGGATAGGGGGAGACGGGCAAGTACCCCCCTCCTGACCCATACCAGGCTGCATGCCCTCAACATGGGGGGTGGGTGCTTTGGGGCAAGGGGTGCTCCCCTTGCCGGTGGTTGTAAGGGTCTGGGGCGGGGGCTTATTGAAATCTGGAATCCCCCTTTAATAAGGGGCCCCCAGATTCTGCCCGCCCATGTGAATGAGTATCGGTACATTGTACCCTACTAATTCACCCAAAAAAGTGTCAAAAAAGAAAAAACACAGAGACAATTAGGGACAAGTCCTTTATTAAAAAAAGAAAAAAAAAGCGTCCAGTGATGTAATCCACATCAATTATGGCGCGATGGACAAAAAAATAAAATTCCCAAAAAAGCTCCTACTCAATGGGAGGCTCCTGCCGAATGCTGTCTTTTTCCGTTTGACGGTTCTTATAAAGGCTAGGACGGGGCCACCAGCTGACGTAACCAGATGACCCCGCCCTCTTCTGATGACACGTGACATCACATGACCACGCCCATTCTGCTGCCACATGACGTCAGAAGGGGCGGGGTCACTCAGTTACGTCAATGGGTGGCCCTGCCCGAGCCTTTATGAGAGCTGTCAAACGGAAAAAGACAGCAGTTGGCGGGAGCCTCCCATCGAGGAGGAGCTGTTAGAGGATTTTTTTTTCGTCTATTGCGCGTCGTGATTGACATGGATTACATCGCTGGACACTTTTTTTTTCATTTTTAATAAAGGACTTGTCCCTAATTATCTCCTGTGTTTTTTCTTCTTTGACACTTTTTTAGTGAATTAGTAGAGTTTACAATGTACCCTATATTTATTCAAATAGGGGGCCGGGATCTGGGGGCTCCCTTTTTAAAGAGGGGTTCCAAATTCTGAGAAGACCCCCGCCCGCAGACCCCCATAACCAAGGGCAAGGGTTGTGGGGAAGAGGCCATTCTCCCTATCAACATGGGGACAAGGTACTTTGGGGGGGACCCCAAAGCACCCTTCCCATGTTGAGGGCATGTGGCCTGATACGGTTCAGAGGGGGGCCGCTCGCTCGTCCCCCCCTCCTGCCCTGCCAGCCTGCGTGTTTGGATAAAGGTCTGGTATGGATTTTAGGAGGGACCCCCACGCCATTTTTATGAAAAAAACTTTGGCGCGGGGTTCCTCTTAAAATCCATACTAGACCTGAAGGGTCTGGTATGGATTTTGGGGGGACCCCATGCCTTTTTAAAAAAAAAAATTGGCATGGGGTACCCCATAAAATCCATACCAGACCTGAAGGGCCTGGTATAGATTTTGGGGGGGCCCCATGCCAATTTTTTTGGCACGGAGTTCCCCTTAAAATCTATGCCAGACCCTTATCCAAGCACGCACTGTATATAGTCTACACTGAATGCAGGATATATATATATACATATACATATATATATATATATATATATATATATATATATATATATATATTGTAAGGGAGTTAGCTCGGCAGCGGGTGTGTTCGACCCCTGGAAGGGTACACTACACAATTTAGGCACAACGAGACAGCAGTTTCAGATGAAAACAAAAAGGTAGTTTATTCTCACTAGATACAATGTGGAAAACAGCAAAACAAACACAAACAATAAAATAAATCCTAGGCTACTTGGCCACTGACTACAAAATAGGTTTCCCTGTCTGTCAGATGGGTACAGCCTACCGCTGTACCTAGCTCCTATCTCTCACTGAACAGTCAGCCACACAGGCTTCTTACCAGACAAGCTGTTACACTCCCCAGTCTGTTCACCTGACACAGAACCTGGTTCCAGGGTGGAGCACTCACCTATGCTTGCTGGGAGTTTATGTAGAGGTCTTAATGAGCCAGCTCAACCCAGGTGGACTCATTACCTCTACCCCTGCAAGACTCAGCACTCCCCCTAGTAGCATAAGTCTGTATAAACCTTGAATTTTGGGCAGATGTACCTGCCATCCTGCATGCAACCAGGCGTCTTTACCTGCCGGCTGTCACAAAATATATATATATATATATATATATATATATATATATATATATATATACTGTATATATATATATATATTCTTACACTGTCTACACCGAATGCACTGTATATATAGTCTACACTGAATGCAGCGTATATATAAATATGTGTGTATATATATATATATATATATATATATATACAGTATCTCACAAAAGTGAGTACACCCCTCACATTTTTGTAAAAATTTTATTATATCTTTTCATGTGACAACACTAAAGAAATTACACTTTGCTACAATGTAAAGTAGTGAGTGTACAGCTTGTATAACAGTGTAGATTTGCTGTCCCCTCAAAGTAACTCAACACACAGCCATTAATGTCTAAACCGCTGGCAACAAAAGTGAGTACACCCCTAAGTGAAAATGTCCAAATTTGGCCCAATTAGCCATTTTCCCTCCCCAGTGTCATGTGACTCATTAGTGTTACAAGGTCTCAGGTGTGAATGGGGAGCAGGGGTGTTAAATTTGGTATTATTGCTCTCACTCTCTCATACTGGTCACTGGAAGTTCAACATGGCACCTCATGGCAAAGAACTCTCTGAGGATCTGAAAAAAAGAATTGTGGCTCCTGGCCTAGACTATAAGAAGATTGCCAAGACCCTGAAACTGAGCTGCAGCACGGTGGCCAAGACCATACAGCGGTTTAACAGGACAGGTTCCACTCAGAGCAGGCTTTGACATGGTCGACCAAAGAAGTTGAGTGCACGTGCTCAGCGTCATATGCAGAGGTTGTCTTTGGGAAAAAGAAGTATGAGTGCTGCCAGCATTGCTGCAGAGGTTAAAGGGGTGTGGGGTCAGCTTTTCAGTGCTCAGACCATACAACCCACACTGCATCAAATTGGTCTGCATGGCTGTCATCCCAGAAGGAAACCTAAAGATGATGCAAAAGAGAGCCTGCAAACAGTTTGCAGAAGACAATCAGACCACAGGACATGGATTACTGGAACCATGTCCTATGGTCTGATGAGACCAAGATAAACTTCTTTGGTTCAGATGGTGTCAAGTGTGTGTGGCAGCAACCAGGTGAGGAGTACAAAGACAAGTGTGTCTTGCCTACATTCAAGCATGGTGGTGGGAGTGTCATGGTCTGGGGCTGCATGAGTGCTGCTGGCACTGGGGAACTACAGTTCATTGAAGGAACCATGAATGCCAACATGTACTGTAACATATTGAAGCAGAGCATGATCCCCTCCCTTTAGAGACTGGGATACAGGGCAGCATTCCAACATGATAACGACCCCAAATACCCCTCCAAGATAACTACTGCCTTGCTAAAGAAGCTGAGGGTAAAGGTGTTGGACTGGCCAAGCATGTCTCCAGGCCTAAATCCTATTGAGCATCTGTGGGGCATCCTCAAATGGAAGGTGGAGGAGCGCAGGGTCTCTAATATCTACCAGCTGTGATGTCTTTATGGAGGAGCAGAAGAGGACTCCAGTGGCAACCTGTGAAGCTCTGGTGAACTCCATGCCCAAGAGGGTTAAGGCAGTGCTGGAAAATAATGGTGGCCACACAAAATATTAACACCCAATTTGTACATTTTTACTTTGGGGTGTACTGACTTTTGTTGCTAGCGGATTAGACATTAATGGCTGTGTGCTGAGTTATTTTGAGGGGACAGCAAATTTACACTGTTAGAGCTGGTTCACACTACAGCGACTTAGGGCTCCGACTTGTGTCACCCCAAGTTGCTTGACAGAAGAAATCCCATTGAAGTGAATGGGAGCGGTCTTAATGTACACTACTGAAGTCGCTCTGACTTCAGAAAAGGTTCCTGTACTACTTCAAGGCAAATTCTATCTGACTTGTGCCCATAGAATTCAATGGAAGTTGCCTCCAAGTCGGATCCCCATCTATATTGAAGCGAGTTTACAGGAAAAAGAAAAGAATTTACCCAGGTAAAAGGAATGGTGTCAGAAGAGATTTATTCTCTGATTAGCCACAGGCAAAGTCGCCCGGCATGGAGGTTGCTTTGAGTCACGTTGTAAGTCGCCCAAAGTCACGCTGAAGTCGCATTCAAATCGCCTATGAAGTCGTGCCTGCTCGAGTCGGCTCTGAGGAAGAGGTCTAGGCCTCGAAACGAGTAAGCCAGTCTGCATAGGACACCACCAGCGTGTGACAGAAATGGATGCGTAGCTGATATGTGCTCTAATGCTTTTTACCTGAACTCGTTTGTGAGTATGTTTTTATGATTTTTATTAACATTTTGAGATTGAGGATAATGCGCTAGGCCAGTGTGCCCTTGTATGTTTTTCATCTTTTTCTGAAATCGGATTGCTCCGGTGTGAACCCAGTCTTATACAAGCTGTACACTCACTACTTTACATTGTAGCAAAGTGTAATTTCTTCAGTTTTGTCACATGAAAAGATAGAATAAAATATTTACAAAAATGTGAGGGGTGTACTCACTTTTGTGAGATACTGTATATAGAATCTGTTAAGGAATGCTTGTCTTAAAAAGAAGCAATATATTTTTTTATTAAGTGCTATGCTGATAGGGACATATAATACTTCCTTTTTAGTGCAGAGACATCAATTGGGTGGCAAACGGTACATGGGCTTCTTCTTTTAAGGGGCCACTGCAGATTTAAATGCATTGGTAAGTAGATCCTTGGATCACTTTTTTAGTACTTGACTAATACTGCTGAAAGGATCAAATATACGAGCAAAAAATGCCATCCACACTGCTAAATCACTAGTAAAGGGTATTTTGCATTACTTGTGAATGTGTGTTCTCATTATCTCTTACATACAGACAGAGAGGAAATTGCTGTAAATTGGACATCAGAGAATCACGTGACTTTAGGAAATAGATCCACCCTAAAGAACATATTAGGAGCTTCCTGGCGTCTGTTTGCATTAACTCACACCAAAGAAAACGTAGTGCTTTTTCTGACTTAAGCTCATTTACAATATGCGTAATAGAAGTTCACAAACTGATTTTATTTGTTGCTGCAGGTGTAGCACTGAACTGTTTGGTAGAAAAAGTTATTCACAACAGAGAACTTAAAGCCGAACTTAATGCGCACATAAAAGACAAAAATAAATGCAGCTCTTCTGTGGGGCTGGTCCAGGAGGACCTGGACTCAGAGCAGGTGGATTGAATGATCCTGGACATCAGATCAAGGACAGCTAGTGACAGAAAATGTGCTGCAGGAAGAATTTCTGGTTTGTAAATAAATATTGCAGATTTTTTTTTATGGACTATTCATTTTTATTTCTGTATGTTTGGCTGAAGTTCTGCTTTAATACCCCTTTATTTCTCATTATTGTTTTTTTGTTTGTTTTTTTTTAGACCATGTACTGTTTTCCTATGTATGATAT
Source organism: Glandirana rugosa (assembly GCA_018402905.1). NCBI lineage: Eukaryota > Metazoa > Chordata > Amphibia > Anura > Ranidae > Glandirana > Glandirana rugosa. The sequence goes on along the minus strand of BLSH010479449.1, from coordinate 360,728 downwards.
AAATAAAATGAGATAAATATTCATGGTAGCATAATTATATTGTAGAAAAGTTATATTTAAAATGGACATATTTAACAAAGAAGTGGCAAAATATATTTGGCACAATTACAGGTCTCACACAACATCATTACTTCCAGTGTCTCAGTCTTTCCTATCCTTGGCAGTGCAGTCATCTAAGTATATGGTGTGAAAGTCTGATATAAATACATTTACTGGGAAATATTCATAGTGTACGTATTGTAACCATGCTGATTTGTTTTTGTCTCTGGCATGCATACTTATGATCCTAGAAAGGGGCCTGATATTTATGGTTTGGAAAAATTGGTAAAGGGTTTGGAACTTGATGGACAAGTAACTCAGGTAAAAGTATGCTGACAAAATTAGTTATACAACTTTCTGAAAGAAAGTGTGGTACAGTATATCATTTTAAAACATTTTCCAGGCACAGTTTGATGCTGAGATAGTGAATCCCAACCAATCGCTTACATTGATTTAGTATTCCAAAGACTACAACACTTTAGTTATCTGCTATGTCTCCTGTATTGGATTATAATATACTTTTTATAGCTAAATTCCAGGCAAACAACCAATGGTTCATGCACATGGACAAGTATAGGTATTTTCCCCTTCTAGCGTAAATTTTCCAGTTCTTTCCCTTGCCTGGGGAGCTGCACGTGCCACATACAGGCTGCCATACATGTGTGTCACCTGGTGACACACTGACCTTCTGCCAGTAACACATTTCTAGCCCTATGACAACTTTAACTCATTGTACTGTAGGTATGGAGGAGTCAATTTGTCACCCTAGAACAGGACTGTACAACAACCCCTTCTCTTCACCCTAACACACGGGAGGTGTTTTGTAGTCCACAGAGATAGTTGGGGAAAATGTAGCAAACAAGAATGCAGCCCATGCAGGGAGCACAGGAAAGTAACAGTTTACAAAATTCTTGGCTGGATCAACCGATTTTGTTTGCACTTATTAAAGAGCTATAGCAAAATACTTTCTGGTATGTTTAACAGATCAAAAGTGAGCAAGTGACTTCAATAAGTTGTGATCCCAAGGCCTCTAAACTGAGACGTTTATAGGCATTTAGGTGTTTTCTTCAGATGTTATCTTATCAGTACATATACACAGGGTCGTTTAAGGTAGTTTCCAGGCAGTTGAGTTTAGAAGCATTTCTTGGAAAGCAAAAAAATGTGTTCCAGACAGAAGTTCAGAGGCATTTGAAATGCCAAATGCCTGTAACCGCTTGTAAACGCGCCTAAACGCGGTAACTCGCGTCTAGGAACGTTTCGTTTACAGACATTTCCATTTTTTTAAGATACGCTCCGATGACAATGTGGCTAAACGCAGCATGCAAAACGCGTCAAAACGGACGTTTTTAGATGCCGGTTTCTAGCTGTCAAGTTAAAACGTTCAGGGGAGGTTGTGTTCCGTGTACATGTAGCCTTACTGCACAACACTCAACTGGACCAAATGTTTGCCACAAGGCATGTGGGTGTGATGAATGAAACAATTGCATTAGTCATTGTATTCTATTTGGTACCAAGCACAGAAAAACAAAGCTAAAACCCAAGTGGCTACATTCTAGTGTAAAAAAAAACCTAATAAAATAAAAAAACAAATAAATGACAAAAAAAACTCTGCTTTAAAAAGTACTTAGTAGAAGGGTTACCTTTGGCATTCCAGATTTACAAGGAGTGCACCAAGAAATGCAATGGCAGCTAAAGTAAAATATGAGAAACAGCTACAGCTAGTAAAACAAATTCTCAAATTTTTTCAAATATATCAATAGTAAAAAGATCACGAAAGAACAGATATGCCCCATATTAGAGCAACACAGGAGGCTGGTCACAAATGCTAGGGAAAAGGTAGATGTATTAATCTCTAGAAGACAGCATGTTAAACCCCCTTCCAGTCCAGGCCATTTTTCAGTTTTCAGCACGGTCATATTTTGAAAGATAATTACTCAGTCATGCAACACTGTGGCCAAATGAATTTTATATAATTTTTTTGAGACAGACTGAGATTGCTTTTGGTGGTATTTAATTAACATTGTGTTTTTTGTTTTTTTTACTATATAAATGAAAAAAGACCCAACATTTTGAAAAGAAAAGTGAGCATAAATGTATAAACCCTGATGTACTGAATGCCTATTTCATGGGATAGTACAAAAATCTCAACATGACCCATTTTTGGAAAGTAGATAGTCCAAGGTATTTAGTAAGAGGTCTAATGAGTAGAGTTGATCGAACCCCCGGATGTTCGGGTTCGGTGGGTTCGACCGAACTTCGGTTAAAAGTCTGGGTTCGGTACCGAACTCGACCCCAACTTTATCCCGGACCCCGAACCCCATTGAAGTCAATGGGGACCCGAACTTTTCGGCACAATAATGGCTGTAACAAAGTCCTGGCAAGTGCTAGAGGGCTGCAAAAGGAAGTAAAATGGGGTAAGAGTAGGGCAAGTGCCCTACAAAAAAATGGGAATAGGGAAAATAAATTAAAATCAAATAAAAAAAAATGGGAAGTGGGGGGGTGGGTGTGGAGTAGGAGCCTAGAGGTTGACTAGGCCATGACCATGGCAGTGTAGGTGGAAGTGGCGGTGGTGGAGGAGTAGGAGGAGGTAGCCAACACTGTTTTTTTTTTGTTTATAATTGGGGTAGCCCCCAAAATATTGAGGCATATTCAAAACAACAAGTATACCAATGGCTGTGTGAGTCCGGTCTAAATGTCTATTCTGCACAAGGTACAGACAAGTCTTGTGGGATCCATGCCTGGTTCATTTTATTAAACGTTAGCTTGTCCACGTTGGCTGTGGACAGGCGGCTGCGCTTGTCTGTGATAATGCCCCCTGCCGTGCTAAACACACGTTCAGACAATACACTGGCTGCAGGGCAGGACAGCACCTCCAAGGCATAAACGGCAAGCTCAGGCCATGTGACCAATTTGGAGACCCAGAAGTTGAATGGGGCAGACCCATCAGTCAGTACGTGTAGGCGTGTGCACACATACTCTTCCACCATGTTGCTGAAATGCTGCCTCCTGCTAAGACGTTGTCTATCGGCTGGTGGTGCTGTTTGTTGTGACGGGCTCCTGACAAAGCTTTGTCCCATTTCGGCCATGCTAACCCTGCCTTCTGAGGTGCTGGCGGTGCCACAGCTGCGTTGGAGACCTCTTCCTCCTCCTCTGCCTTCGCCTTGTGCTTCCACTGAGCCCCCAATGTAATTTGGGAATGCCCTCAGCAGCGCGTCTACCAGCGTGAGCTTGTAGTCGCGCATCTTCCGATCACGTGCCAGTGAGGGAATTAAGTACGGCACATTGTACTTGTAACGGGGATCCAGCAGGGTGGCCACCCAGTAATCGGCACACCTTGCAATGTGGGCAACTCGGCTGCTGTTGTGCAGGCACTGCAGCATGTAGTCGGCCATGTGTGCCAGGCTGCCCAGAGGCAAAGACAAGCTGTCCTCTGTGGGAGGTATATCATCTGTGTCCTCCGTATCCCCCCAGATACGCTCCATTGATGCCCATGAGCTGCGTTGGGTGCCACCCTGCTGCAGTTCCTCCTCCTCCTCATGATCTTCCTCGTCCTCCAGAACTGTGCCCTGGCTTGAATATTTTTGACCTGGCCTATGCTGGTGCAGGAACCCACCTGGCCTATGCTGGTGCAGAAACCCACCCTCCGAGCCACTTGCGACCTGATAACCGTGAAAATGACCCCTCTTCCTCCTCCTCCTCCTGTGCCACATCCTCTTCCATCCCAAAGTGTTTTTTCAAGGAAACAAAGAAGTGGGATAGTAACGCTGAGAACAGCGTCATCGGCACTGGCCATGTTGGTGGAGTACTCAAAACACCGCAATACGCTACACAGGTCTCGCATGGAGGCCCACTCGTTGGTGGTGAAGTGGTGCTGTTCCGCAGAGCGACTGACCCGTGCAGGCTGCAGCTGAAACTCCACTATTGCCTGCTGCTGCTCGCACAGTCTCTCCAGTATGTGCAAGGTGGAGTTCCACCTTGTGGGCACGTCGCATAGGAGGCGGTGAGCGGGAAGGCCGATGTTCCGCTGCAGCGCAGACAGGCGAGCAAAGGCAGGGTGAGAACGCCGAAAGTGCGCACAGATGGCCCGCACTTTCTGCAGCAGCTCTGACATATCCGGGCAGTTTTTTAGAAATGTCTGTACCACCAAATACAGCACATGCATCAGGCAAGAGATGTGCGTCAAACGGGCTAGGCCCAGAGCCGCTACGAGATTTCGCCCATTGTCGCACACCACCAGGTTGGGCTTGAGGCTCAGTGGCAACAACCACTCATTGGTCTGTTGTTCAATGCCTGTCCACAGCTCCTGCGCAGTGTGGGGTTTATCCCCCAAACATATCAGTTTTAAAACAGCCTGCTGTCCTTTCCCCCTGGATGTGCTGATGTTGGTGGTGAAGGTGTTACGCTGAGCAGATGAGGAGGTGGTAGAGGAGGAGGAAGCGCAGTAGGAGGAGGAGGCAACAGGAGGCAAAGAGAAAAGCCCTGCAATCCTCGGTGGCAGAAGGACATGCGCCAAACGGCTATCCGCCTCAGGCCCACCCGCCACTGCATTTGCCCAGTGTGCAGTTAGCGAGATATAGCGTCCCTGCCCGTGCTTACTGGTCCAGGTATCAGTGGTTATGTGGACCTTGCCACAGATGGCGTTGCACACTTGATCATGTCCCCGACTTGTTTGTGCAGGGAAGGGATGGCTTGCCTGGAAAAGTAGTGGTGGCTGGGAATCACGTACTGTGGGACAGCCACCGCCATCAGGTTTTTGAAACTGTCCGTGTCCACCAAATGGAATGACAGCATTTCAAAGGCTAGGAATTTTGAAATGCTGGCATTCAGGGCCAGGGATCGCGGGTGGGTAGGGGGGTACTTCCTCTTTCTCTCCAGTGTTTGGGAGATGGAGAGCCGTAAGCTTCCATGGGACCATGGTGTGGAAATGCTTGGGGACGGTGGCAGACATGGTGGCGTTGCTGTCATATAGTCTGTTTGCTGGGTGGCAGGTGACACTGTCACGGTAGAGGTGGAGGAAGAGGCTGAGGCAGAAGCAGAAGAGGAAGCAGGAGAAGGCAGAGACCTTTCTTGGATTTTGAGGTAATTATTCCAATGTAGCTTGTGCCTTGAATTTAGATGCCTGTTCATGCAGGTTGTGGTCAGGTTTAGAACATTTATGCCTCGGCTTAGGCTATCATTGCACAGCGTGCAAACCACTCATGTCTTGTCATCAGCACTTTGTCTGAAGAACTGCCATGCGGGGGAATGCCTTTGAGCTGCCTTTGGTGTGCTAGGTCCCTGGGTGCGGTGGGTAGTAGCAGGCATACTGTCTAGGGGACGCTCGCTCCGCTTTTGCAACCTGCCTCCCCTTTTGCTGTGCTGGTGCCTCTGTGCGACCACCACCTCTTCCTCCAAACTGCACACGTCCCTCGCATGACCCTCAGTCCATGTGGGGTCTAGGACCTCATCATCCTCCTCCCCATCATCTTCCACCCACCCTTCACCACTGCCCTCCTTGTCAGTCTGCACACTGAGGAAAGCTGCAGCAGTTGGCACCTGTGTTTCGTCATCATCTAAGACGTTCTGCGCTGGTGTTTCCATGTCCTCATCCTGCAACAGAAGTCGTTGGGCATCGGTACACTCAATGTCTTCCACTTCTGGGGCAGCACTATGTGGATGGCCCACGGAAAGCACACCAGGAGAGTCATCAAACAGCATAAGAGTCTCTTGCATGACTTGGGCACAGACTGCTTGGCTAATTTACAAGGGGCTGAGGTGAAAGACAGATGGCCATGGGGTTCAGGTGCCAACTCTAAGCTTTCATCAAGGGACCGGGAGGGAGACAATGTGAAGGAACTGGAGTCATTGTCAGCCACCCAATCTACTGTCGTCTGTACTTGCTCTGGCCTCACCAATCGTTGAGCGGCATTCGGGCCTACCATATAACGGTGAAGGTTCTGTTGGCCACCTGAGGAAGGTGTTTCACTTGTGCGTGTAGCTGGCACACATCGACCACGTTCTCTCCTTCCAACAGGAGCTTCACCAACATGACCAACACCAGCAGCACCAGCAGCACCAGCAGCACCATGACCACGTCCCTTATTTGATGCTCTCCTCATTGTGCCCGCAAATGTACTATGTAGCCCTATTTAAGTATTTATTAATACCAATTAATACCTTCTTTGTTTTTGGAAAACACCAACATAGACGCACTTTTTATTTTGGTGCAAGAAATGCACCGCTCACACCAACAGCTGGAACTTCTCCCTATAGAGTTAGGAGATGATTATAGAACAATAATCTGTCCCTTACAGCAACAGCTGGAACCTCTCCCTTTAGAACTAGGAGATGATTATAGAACAATAATCTGTCCCTTACAGGAGCAGCAGGAACCTCTCCCTTTAGAACTAGGAGATGACTATAGAACAATAATCTGTCCCTTACAGCAACAGCTGGAACCTCTCCCCTTAGAACTAGCAGATGATTATAGAACAATAATCTGTCCCTTACAGGAGCAGCAGGTACCTCTCCCTTTAGAACTAGGAGATGATTATAGAACAATAATCTGTCCCTTACAGCAACAGCTGGAACCTCTCCCTTTAGAACTAGGAGATGATTATAGAACAATAATCTGTCCCTTACAGGAGCAGCAGGAACCTCTCCCTTTAGAACTAGGAGATGATTATAGAACAATAATCTGTCCCTTACAGGAGCAGCAGGAACCTCTCCCTTTAGAACTAGGAGATGATTATAGAACAATTACCTGTCCCTTACAGCAACAGCTGGAACCTCTCCCTTTAGAACTAGGAGATGATTATAGAACAATAATCTGTCCCTTACAGGAGCAGCAGGAACCTGACCCTATAGGAGTAGG
>BLSH010479449.1:316073-333216 GCA_018402905.1 Glandirana rugosa | reverse complement strand
GCCCTTACACAGCCTGGAGGTGTGTTTGGGGTCATTGTCCTGTTGAAAAATAAATGATGGTCCAACTAAACGCAAATCGGATGGAATAGCATGCCGCTGCAAGATGCTGTGGTAGCCATGCTGGTTCAGTATGCCTTCAATTTTGAATAAATCCCTAACATTTATAAGGCAAGAAATCACACTTATTAAACCTGACAGGGCACACCTGTGAAGTGAAAACCATTTCAGGTGACTACCTCTTGAAGCTCATCAAGAGAATGCCAAGAGTGTGCAAAGCAGTAATCAAAGCAAAAGGTGGCTACTTTGAAGAACCTACAATATGACATATTTTCAGTTGTTTCACACTTTTTTGTTATGTATATAATTCCACATGTGTTAATTCATAGTTTTGATGCCTTCAGTGTGACTCTACAATTTTCATAGTCATGAAAATAAAGAAAACTCTTTGAATGAGAAGGTGTGTCCAAACTTTTGGTCTGTCCAAACTTTTGGTCTGTACTGTATATACGCTGCATTCAGTGTAGACTAGATACAGTCAGTGTAGGCAGTGTAAGAATATATATATATACAGTATAGTATATGTACAGTATCTCACAAAAGTCAGTACACCCCTCACATTTTTGTAAATATTTAATATATCTTTTCATGTGGCAACACTTAAGAAATGACACTTTGCTACAATGTAAAGTAGTGAGTGTACAGCTTGTATAACAGTGTAAATTTGCTGTCCCCTCAAAATAACTCAACACACAGCCATTAATGTCTAAACCACTGTCAACAAAAGTGAGTACACCCCTAAATGAAAATTTCCAAATTTGGCCCAATGTTTCAATATTTTGTGTGGCCACCATTATTTTCCAGCACTGTCTTAACCCTCTTGGGCATGGAGTTCACCAGAGCTTCACAGGTTGCCACTGGAGTCCTCTTCCACTCCTCCATGACGACATCACGGAGCTGGTGGATGTTAGAGACCTTGCACTTCTCCACCTTCCGTCTGAGGATGCCCCACAGATGCTCAATAGGGTTTAGGTCTGGAGACATGCTTGGCCAGTCCATCACCTTTACCCTCAGCTTCTTTAGCAAGGAAGAGGTCATCTTGGAGGTGTGTTTGGTATTGGTTGTCATGTTGGAATACTGCCGTGCGGCCCAGTCTCCGAAGGGAGGGGATCATGCTCTGCTTCAGTATGTCACAGTAAATGTTGGCATTCATGGTTCCCTCAATGAACTGTAGCTCCCCAGTGCCAGCAGCACTCATGCAGCCCCAGACCATGACATTCACACCACCATGCTTGACCATAGGCAAAACACACTTGTCTTTGTACTCCTCACCTGGTTGCTGCCACACACGCTTGACACCATCTGAACCAAGTAAGTTTATCTTGGTCTCATCAGACCACAGGACATGGTTCCAGAAATCCATGTCCTTAGCCTGCTTGTCTTCAGCAAACTGTGGGCTTTCTTGTACATCATCTTTAGAAGAGGCTTCCTTCTGGGACAACAGCCACGAAGAACAATTTGATGCAGTGTGCGGCGTATGGTCTGAGCACTGACAGGCTGACCCCCCCACCCCTTCAACCTCTGCAGCAATGCTGGCTGCACTCATATGTCTATATCCCAAAGACAAACTTTGGATATGACGCTGAGCATGTGCAATCAACTTCTGTGGTTGACCATAGTGAGGCCTGTCCTGTTAAACAACTGTATGGTCTTGGCCACCGTGCTGCAGCTCAGTTTCAGGGTCTTGGCAATCATCTTATAGCCTATGCCATCTTTATGTAGAGCAACAATTCTTTTTTTTCAGATCCTCAGAGAGTTCTTTGCCATGAGGTGTGTTTTTTTTTTTTATAATTTATCTTTATTAAATGTTTGCTGTTTTTTTTTCCAACAAAACAATACATTGACAAAACTACACATTGCAGCCATCATCCACTTCGCATCACACACAAAACGTCTCTCTGATACTTTATATCTCCACCTCCCATGTCCCAAATACCTCAGGAGAGATAAGAAAAAAAAAAGGAAAAAACCCCGCCAACGTTCCTAAATCACCATACTTATTACAATTATAAGCTTCTACTATTGTCTGAGACCGTGAGGATACTATTTACCCAACTCCCCCACACCTTATCAAACTTAGATCGTGTACCCCTACTAGCATAGCATACGTGGCCCTGTACATAGGGATAAACTTATTCACAATTGCCTTCCACGTCAAGACCTTCAGAAGTGTACTTTTCCTCCAGGAGAGCACAATCGCTTTCCTGGCATAGAAGAGTAGGATTGTCAAAAGTGTACGGATAGCACTCCTTGCATCTAGTGTATCAACCAAACCCAACATACACACTTCCACTGTGCCTTGAACACGCACACCTGTAATTTCCCTTATTTCCCTTATGCGCTCTGTAACCCCTCTCCAAAATTCTTGTATAAACCTGCAGTTCCTAAAAATGTTGAAAAAATCTGCATCTGGGAGATTGCACCACCAGCACCGAGACGTGTGTAGGAAATATCCTGGCCAATTTGGCTGGCGTAAAATACACACGATGCAGAAATTTAAATTTGTACAAGATGTTCCCTAACCGATACCAGTCTAGTGAAATTAATATCCCACATGTCTTCCCAGTCACCCCCCTCCATCCGCGGGTACACTGCCTCCCACCCTGCTCTGCAACCTGTTAAAAGTTGATCCCTGTCCATACTTATTTGTTTATAGATCCTGGACGTCACTTCCAGTTCTCCGTATTCACTGACGTCACGTCACGCCGGAGACAGACGCCACACACAGCATACACAGGAATTTTGCATGTCAAAGCGGGAATTTATCTGAATTCTTGTAAGTAGGATTTTTATCTGCGCTAAATAAACAATTCATACGGTACTTCACTATGGAGTTTGTTCTCTTCTTTTGAGAATATATGTGGAGAAGTGATGCCATAACAGCCTGATAGGAACGATCCTCATCATTGCCATTTCCATCAGACCACCACCAGGAATAAGCCTGCTTTGACCCCCAGACTGAAAAGCTGGGGGTCCATTTTTTCTGGTGAGTGGGGTCACATGAGGGGGCTGTCACTGAGCCCTTTTCTGGAGCACTGAGCACTTTTTTATTTTCATTTATATTTGTATGGACTTTTTTGGTATAATAATTATTGTTTGTGATATATCCAGCACAGCACCTGTCACTTTATGTGAAGTGGATGGATATACTGCACAGCAATGAAATATACCACAGATTTATATATGTGATATATTTAGCACAGCACTTGTCACTTCATGTTAATTCAATTGGTATAAATATTTGGTATATATGGCACAGCTTTTCATGTTAAATATGCCATAAATTTACAGGGTGGCGCAGCATTATTTTAGGTTTTTGATTTCGAACGGAAGTCCCTAGTGGACATCTGCCTAGCAGCAGCCCCCATTCGTAAGCCAGCCTTTGGACTCTGGGAAGGGAATAAGGGCTGGCTTATGACGTATTGCACATTTTGATCTATAGCGCGGATTAGTAAGCACGTTCTGGTTTTCACCTGGATATAACTTTGTTTAGGTCATCTTCTCTAAGTAAGGATTCTGTCTAACTTATCCGGACCTTAGGTTTATTTTTTCCATATTGAGTCTCATATGCATGTCTAAGTTACAGGTAACGGAACAGGTGGATATTGGGGAGTTTAAACTTCCCCTTCAGGGCTTCAAATGAAAATAACCTTCCATCCTCCACTATATCACTTATTGTCTTTATACCGTATTTTATCCAAATAATTGGGTCCTGGTACTCTACAAACTGAAGCAAATTGGAGTTTCTCCACAAAGGGGTATAAGGGGAAACCCCCGCCTCACTCTCTGCCTTGTTCATTACTGTCCATGCCCTACCAATCACTCGCATAGACTGGGTGACTGGGTGGGAAACATTCTTCCCGCGAAGAAGTAGATAGGTCAATATCTCATGGGAGCCAACTAATGCCGCCTCTAAAGAGGTGGCGACGTTGTCCTCTTGAGACCTAAGCCATCTATGACTCACCACTAATTGGCCCGCCAAGAAATACCTATAAAAATCAGGGACCGACAGTCCCCCCTTTTTCCATGGTAGTTTCAACACCTTCAGTTTTATCCTTGGTTGACGGCCCTGCCACAAAAAAGACGACACCAGCTTATCAATATTACTAAATATACGTCTCAGAATCCAAACTGGTGAGTTCCTTAACACGTACAAAAGCAATGGTAAGACCTTCATCTTTAATAAGTTCACCCTGCCTACAAGTGATATGGGCAACTTTTGCCATGTCTGTAGCCTGCTTTTCAACTGTAATAATAAGGGGGAGACATTCAGGACTATAAAGTCAGCTACATTGTTGGAGATGTACAGACTCAGATATTTAGTCTTATCTACCCTCTGCAGGGGACAACCAGAGGGAACCATGCATAACGGATTTGGTGATTTTAATGAGATAATTTGGGATTTACCCCAATTGACTTTGAGCCAAAATACCCAACACAGCCGTCAAGGATGCATCTGAATCTCTTAAGAAGAGTACCATATCATCTGCATACAGCCTGTCTTCTCGATGAGGCTACCCACCCCTATCCCCTGTACCTCAGGCGATGTTCGCAAAACCGCGGCCAAAGGCTTGATCACCAGAGCAAAGATGCCCTGTGATAGGGGACAGCCCTGACAAGTACCAGTTCCAATACCAAATGGTTCAGATGCCATCCCATTTAATTTGATAGCAGCAGTTGGGGATTTATACAGCAGATCAATCCACTTCCTAAAATAGGGGCCAAAGCCATATACCTTGAGCATTATCGCCATATATCTCCAGTCGACGGAATCAAAGGCCTTCTCTAAGTCTAGAAAGACCAGAATCCCTCCACTGGAGACACCTGGGCCCAATTGTAAATGGGAAAAAATCCTATGCAGGTTGATATCTGTGGCCTTTTTAGACATAAAGCCAGCCTAATCTGGGGAAACAATAAACTCCATAGTTTGCCTTAACTTAGCTGCTAGTACTTTTGCTAGGATTTTACAGTCCATTTTTAACAGTGATATAGGCCTATATGATGGGCATTGCAGCGGATCCTTGTCCTTTTCTGCAAGTAGCACTATATGGGCTTCATGGAATGAAGAAGGAAGACATCCCCTCTGGTGGCTCCCCTCATACAGTTGCACTAATCTAGGGGAAATTGTCGGTAAGTATCTCTGGTACCATTCAGCTGGTATACTGTCTGGTTCAGGAGCTTTACCACCAGGGAAAGATCTGATTGCAGTTATAACTTCCTCTTCTCTAATTGGCGTGTCCAAAATCTTTTTTTGGTCTTCCGGAAGTATAGGCAGATGAAGCGCCACTAAAATCTCCTGCAGTTCACCCTCATCGTTGGAGGCTATTGGTGAATACAGCTTCCTATAATAAGTTACAAAGGTCTGTAAAATATCCCCTCTATCCACCAATTCCACTCCAGATGAGGAGTTAATACTTGGGACCACTGTTGGAGAATTCTCTACTGCCGTCAGCATAGCTAACAATTTCCCATTTTTTTTCACCCACCTCAAAGACTCGTGTTGCATCCTGATGCAGCTGATTGGAGGCCAACTCTTGATAATGGAGATACACATTCCTCCTGGCGAACTGTAGTTGTCTTAACATACATGAAGTAGATGCCTCTGCATGATTTCTTGCACACTCCTGCTCTTTTTCATACAGATCAATTGCTGCACTACTCTGCTCTTTTTCAAAATGTTTTAATAGCTCATATGTACGTACCCCTTATGGTTGCTTTAAAGGCTATTTGTGGTGACACTGAGCCTTCATTGATTTCCCAATATAGGTCCACGTGTGACTAAATCCCTTCTTCCACAGAAGGCTCATTCACTCACCTAGAGGACAGCCGCCAAACTCTCCTAGTCTCCTGTACCCCCAGTTGCAGTTCGACCTGTATTGGGGTATGATCCGACACTCCTCCAGGCAGGTGCACAGTTTTGGCAAACAAGGGCAATGAAGCGGCATTGGCAAATGCCAAATCGATTCTGGAGGAGGATGCAAACACGGGAGACAGGTAGGAGAAACACTTCTCTTTTGGGTGTCGCCACCTCCAAACTTCTGTAAGACCTGCCCAATGCAGTAACTCCATGTTGGAGGTTCTGTTTGAATTTGACGTATCCAATTCAAAATCCAAAATATTGTTGAAATCCCCCGCCATAAGCAACTTGAATGGGGCATATGCGCCAGTCTTCCCAGTATCTTGTACAAAATTTTCCCAGAGAAAGGAGGGGGAAACACTATTAAGTACCTCCCCCCAGAGTCTGTGATTACATTCTTTACAACACTTGGAAGTGACCCGTGTATCAACACAGATATCCCCCACGCGTATGAAGAGTATGTGGCATGGAAGGCTCTCTGTATCCACGAACACTTCATTGTGAGTGTTCTACTACCAAAAAGGTGTGCTTCTTGTATAAATGTTATATGAGGGTGATGCTTCTGAAGATATTTTAACACTAGGGCCCTTTTAAATTTGGAATTTAGGCCCCTGACATTCCAGGAGAGAACCCTAACATTTTCAGCTATACCCATACCTATCCTGCAAGGAGAAGAGTGCACCTGGATCCCAAACTGCCAAAAATACCCTCATCAACTGGGAGCCTATGATCAATTTAAAGTAGCGAACCGCCCCGAGCCATCTGCCTTGTAACATACTTTCCCTACAGATATAGCATTTTGAAACAAAACTATTTATTTGTTCATGGGGATTCATTTTCCCTGAAGCCCAGATTGACTCCTGATGCCCACTGATTCCATCTAACCAAAGGTACCGAAACAAGGAGTTGATCTTTAAATCATAACCAAACAGACCCAAAACACAGTAAGAAAAAACGAAATAGAAGCTTAGAAAAAAGTAAGAAAACAAAAACCCCAAAATACAACAAGTTAACATCCCCCTATCAGTTTCATACAACCATTCACATGACCCTATCTCGCCAGCATATAACAAAAAACAAAACTCAGCTGGCGGACTTATTCCCAAAAACAAACATTTCCAAAGGGTAATGCACGTCTGTAGATGTGCATCCCACCCCCCCCCCCCAAAAAAAAGAGAAAAAAGGGGGAAAAAGACAAAAACATAGCATAGTCTCCATACCTTGACCCCTAATCAGAAGAACATGGACATGGAATGAACGCCAACCACCCACCAACCAGAAAGTCCCATATCATCTTCAATCTCAAGATCTCAGGAGGTGAAAAACACGCATGGGAGAAAAAAAATATACAAAAAAAAGAAAAAGCCCAATCAGTCCAGAGTATCCAGCCAATTGGAAACATCCAGTGGGACTTCAAAAAATTTCACGGAACCCCTATGTTCCACCCACAGTTTGCTAGGATAAATCATTCAATATTTGACCCTTTTAAGCCTCAGTCTTTTCTTGACCTCCACAAATAACCGACGACGTTTCTGCACTTCCAAGGAGAAATCGGGAAAAAAATGCAAAATGCCATTCTCAAACTGGAGTTGTGTTTTTTTCGTGATTCAGCAAGAATCAAATCTCTGTCCCTATAATTCAAAAACCGAACCAAAAATGGTCTAGGTGCCGCCCCCTGTTGTCTGGGACCTGATGGAACCCGATGCGCATGTTAATGTTAGCCGTAGAGGCTTTCTGAAATATTAGTACATTTTTAAGTGTCTGCAAAGCTACTGGGATCATGGTCCTCTGCACCCTCCGGAAGACTCACCACACATACATTGTTTCGCCTCATTCTATTTTCGGCATCCTCAGCCTGGGCCATTAATATCTTAACTGTCCGTTGTAATTCCACTACCTGCTGCGAAGTAGTGGCAGCAGTACCCTCCATCTCTGAAATGCGGGATTCTGCTTCAGTGACCCTGCCCCGGACCTTCTCAAGATCTTGCCTCATGAGACCATATTCTATAACTAGGGAGTCTATTCTCTCCATAAGTGTAGATGTACTATTTCCTATTGCTGTCAATATGGCGGAGGTGGAGGTGGAAGTTTGAGCATCAGGAGTATATTTAATTTTATTTTTAACCTGTGAGGCTGTCTGGATGACTGGCTGTGCAGCCTGTTTAACCACATGGTCCTCCATTTTTTCCCCACTATCCACATTGTCCATATTGTCCATAGGATTACCTTCAGTCCGATCCACATTGAACTGCTTGGCCTGGATGGAGTGATGTAAATTCTGCTGGTCTCTTTGGAGATCCGGCTGTTCCATCTGTTCCATTGACTGGGCCATTCGAAAAACTTGCAGAGCTTCTGAGCCCTGGGCTCAGCTCAGCAGCAGCTGCTCGTGCACGAGTCAGCACAGCTGAGCCTGCAGTGATTCCTGTAACAGAGCCTGGTATCTTGGGGGGGGGGCTGCTTTTTGTTTGCTCGATGTCTGTTGGGCATCTATCGCTCCACCGGCTGTTCCCTTCCCTTTCCGCTAGCAGACAACAGCAAGCATGGACAGGAATGCAGACGGGACAGCGGACGCAGGAAGGTTGGAAGCCGCACAGGAATGCTGATGGGACAGCGGAAGCAGGATGGCTGGGAGCCACACACAGCATCGCTGACAACAGCAGTTATGACCGACACCAGTACCCTCCGTCACTCACAATCGCTCATGGCTGCCGGGAGCATGGGCAGCTGCAGCCGAGCATGTGAATGAGAGGTGCAGCTGGAAAGGCTGAAGACCGGGGGGGGTGGGCGTCCTCCATCACATATGGTTGCCGGGCATAGGGGCTGGAGCGCTCCTCTCTCTCACTCAGTCCCGCCCTCCTCACAACCGGACATCCTGTATCCACACACTTGACACCATCTGAACCAAATAAGTTTATCTTGGTCTCATCAGACCACAGGACATGGTTCCAGTAACCCATGTCCTTAGTCTGCTTGTCTTCAGCAAACTGTTTGTGGGCTTTCTTGTGCATCATCTTTAGAAGAAGCTTCCTTCTGGGACGACAGCCATGAAAAACAATTTGATGCAGTATGGGGTATATGGCCTGAGCACTGACAGGCTGCCCCCCCCCCACCCCTTCAACCTCTGCAGCAATGCTGGCAGCACTCATACATCTATTTCCCAAAGACAATCTTTGGATATGACACTGAGCATGTGCAATCAACTTCTGTGGTCGACCATGGTGAGACCTGTTCTGAGTGGAACCTGTCCTGTTAAACAGCTGTATGGTCTTGGCCACCATGCTGCAGCTCAGTTTCAGGGTCTTGGCAATCGTCTTATAACCTAGGCCATCTTTATGTAGAGCAACAATTCTTTTTTTCAGATCCTCAGAGAGTTCTTTGCCATGAAGTGTGTTTAACTTCCAGTGACCAGTATGAGAGAGTTAGAGCGATAACACCAAATTTAACGCACCTGCTCCCCATTCACACCTGAGACCTTGTAACACTAATGAGTCACATGACACCGGGGAGGGAAAATGGCAAATTGGGCCGTTTAGACATTAATGGCTGTGTGTTGAGTTATTTTGAGGGGACAGCAAATTTGCACTGTTATACAAGCTGTACATTCACTACTTCACATTGTAGCAAAGTGTCATTTCTTCAGTGTTGTCACAGTTTTGTGAGATACTGTGTGTATATATATATATATATATATATATATATATATACACATATACTGCATTCAGTGTAGACTATATACAGTGCATGCTCAGATAAGGGTCTGGCATAGATTTTAAGGGGAACTCCACGTCAAAATTTTTTAAGAAGTTGCGTGGGGGTCCCCCCCAAAGTCTATACCAGGCCCTTGAGGTCTGGTATGGATTTTAAGAGGAACCCCGTGCCAAAATGTAAAAAAAAAATGACATGGGCATGCATTCTGGCAGGGCAGGAGGGGGGGCACTCGTTCGTCCCCCCCTCCTGCCCTGCCAGACTGCATGCCCATGTCATGACCCATGTCATTTTTGACATGTACCAGGCCACATACCAGGCCACATGCCCTCAACATGGGGAGGGTGCTTTGGGGTCCCCCCCAAAGCACCTTGTCCCCATGTTGATGGGGAGAAGGGCCTCTTCCCCACAACCCTTGCTGGTGGTTGCGGGGGTCTGCGGATGGGAGGCTTGTCAGAATCTGGAAGTCCCCTTTAATAAGGGGGCCCCCAGATCCCGCGCCCCCCATGTGATTGAGTATGGGGTACAATGTACCCCTACTCATTCACCAAAAAAGTGTCAAAAAAGAAAAAAAAACACAGGAGACAATTAGGGACAAGTCCTTTATTAAAAAAGGAAAAAAAAAAAGTGTCCCATTATGTACTTCCACGTCAATCACTGCACGCGACGGACTACAGCACAATATTTAAAGCAATATTTCGTTTTTATTTTTTCACTTTAATCATTATTAAAATCACTGCTCCTGAAAAAACAATTGATTTAAAAACGTACATGTCCCCTAGGGCAGTACCCGGGTCCCCATACACATTTTATGGAAATAACTTGCATATAAGCCTTTAAAATGAGCACTTTTGATTTTTCATGTTCAGGTCCCATAGACTTTAATAGGTTTGGAAAGTTTGCACAAATGTATTGCCTGTTCGCATTTTCTGGTGCGAACCGAACCGGGGGTGTTCGCCCATCCCTAAATAACAATAGTGTCTAATGTACATAAAACTGTGTTTAGGGTGCTGCTCACATTCAAGAGCGTTCCTGCATGTGAAAATAATGATAAATAAAGGATAATGCTGCGCTCCCTTGCAATATTATTTGAGTCGCGTGAATAAATATCTATGTGTACCTCAATAAAATGTGAATAGATGACACAAATAGATATAAAAATATATTGCAAACATTATTACACATTATTGTTTTTAATATGAAAAATTAATGAACATAATTAACATTCCACAGTATGTTAGGCAGGCCATAGATGGTGCAAATTTCTTTCTTGCAACCATGGGACAGACAGTGCTGACAGAGGAATCCCTCCGGCTGAGCAATAGTCTGCTCCCGGGGGTAGGGGGGAGCCAGGAAAAGACAGTGACTATTGCTAGCGGCTATAGCAGCCACTAGCAATAATTGAGACTGAATCCGGCAGGCTGGTAATACCCAAGTTGATCGATCAATCAACTTGGTGCATTCAGCCTGCCCACACACGGTTCTAATCTTGGCCGGTTCCTGCTGACCGGCCGAGATTCAAACCGTCTATGGCCAGCCTTGATGTATCAGTTATTATCTAGACTCATGATATCTGCAAAGCCTGATAAAAATGTGTTTATCCAATTAAGTCAGATTTAGGTCTGAACTTAGGCTGGTGATACATAAGTCATTTTTTTTTCGTTCAAAAAAAGAAAATGATTTGATTTCACCTTCCACACATTCAATGTGGATGGGGGAATCCTCCCACTGAGCTATTGTATTCTGCTGTCCGAATACACTGATCAGCACTGCTGGCTATAGCTGGTGGTGCTGACTGAGAGAAAATATTCCAACAGGCTGGCTGCACACAAATTGATAGATAGATCGACTTGTGTACAACTAGCCTGCCCATACATGGATCAAAATTCAGATGTGCATGCTTACCCCATTCGCAGGTGGTCAGGCACTATAGCTTGTTTCTGTGTTCTTCACCTATAGCAGTCTTCTTTCCCATAAAGCAAGCAGGCCTATCAGTACTCGGGTGCCCCCAGATCCCAGGTCTTATGTACAATGCTATAGTGCCTGGTCACCACACTGCCCAACAAGGGCACAGACAGCAATAAAAACTGACAGGTTTTATAATCCACGTGTACATATTCGCAGGCGCGCCATGGTTCACCGTCCAAAGATTCTTTATTTAAAAAAAGATCACATCACAGAAGAGTGCAACATTTCAGAGCCACGCAGGACCCCTTCATCACATGCCTGACGAAGGGGTCTTGCGTGGCTCTGAAACGTTGCACTCTTCTGTGATGTGATCTTTCTTTAACCGCTTGCCGACCTTCTCACGCAGATATACTGCGGCAGGTCAGCTCTCCTGGACGAAGTGACGTACCTATACGTCATTTTGCGCAGGCGCAGTTGCAGGCAGGAGCTCTCTGTGGGTGTGCCTGCGGGTTGGGAGGAATCGGCGTCCGCCGGCGACCCACAATCACCTTCCACAGAGCCAGAATGGGGAACTGCCAATGTAAACATGGCGGTTCCCCGCTCTGACAGGCGGCATGACTGAGATCTACTGATCCCTGTACTCAGGGCAGCCCAGCCCCCATACAGGAAGAACACGCCCAGAGAACGCAGTTAACCCCTAGATTGCCCCCTGCAGGTTAACCCCTTCACTGCCAATGACATTTACACAGTAATCAGTGGTTATTTAAATTTCCATTACTAGTAAAAAAAAAAATAATAATAATAAAAAAGCCATAAATTAATTCTCATTGTTTGTAAACGCGGAAACTTTTGTGCAAACCAATCAATATACGCTGATTGCGATTTTTTTTTACCTAAAATATGAGGAAGAATACTAAACTGATGAATACATTTGTTTTTGTATATTTTTTTGGATATGTATTATAGCAAAAAGTAAGAAATATTGTTTTTTTTTTTTTAAATTGTCACTCTCTTTTTGTTTATAGCGGTGATCAGAAGTGACACAGAGGTGATCAAATACCACCAAAAGAAAGCTCTATTTGTGGGGAAAAAAGGGTGTCAATTTTGTTTGGGTACAATGTCGCATGACCGCACAATTGTCAGTTAAAGCGACGCAGTGCCGAATCACAAAAAGTGGCCTGCTCCTAAAGTGGGAAATCCTTCCGGAGCTGAAGTGGATAAATAAAGAAACTTTGATCCATGGCTTGCTGGCGAATATGTACACATGTATGACGTTTCCAAGATCCAGGTGGTGATCATTGCAGCACCCACTGTTACATGAACCTTGTTTGCCAAAAGGGTGTGCGATAGGAAAATAGACAAGGTTTTCTAATCCCTCTCCACTCTATCCAAAAACTAAAAAAAGTTTTGCTTTTAGTTACACTTTAAGCTACATAAAGGGGAAGTAAGGGAGATACAGTGTAACAATGGAGGATGTGGTATTTGTAAATCCAAGGGACTAATGAGGAAGCTAATGGCCCCCACTCTCCATATTCTTTTTTTGTTCCAGCATTTCTTCCTGACCCAATGAGGAAATAGTGCTGTTTGAGCCACTATTACCCAATCAACTGCCTGAGGGTCTGGAAACATTCTCAGTCCTTGTGAAATTGCAAAGTGGGTATACAAAGTGGATAACGATTCCTCTCCAGAATACATTTAAGCATACAATGCATTTTTTTTTTTACCAATGAGTTATGGTCATCCAGTTATAGAATGAATCTCACTGGATAGGTGAAACCAGGCAGAACAAGAAGGAAGAGACGGGGTAACAATGTTAAAGCGGTTGTCTACCCATTTTGTTTACTTTTACCTACAGGTAAGCCTAGAATAAGTCTTACCTGTAGGTAAAATGAATATCTTCTAAACCTGTATGGTTTAGAAGATATTCCCTTTCTAATTCAATGTGGCATTACAGCGCATGCGCCGTGTACGTCCCGGCAAAGGCCCGACATTAGTTCCGGACCTTGCCGGGAAAAAACAGGTCCCGCGCGCATGCGAGGGAGTGACGTCTCGCGGCTCCGGCCAGTCACAGCGCCGGAGCCGCGTACCCTGAAGCAAGATCCGTGGGAAGATGTCTGCTCCCTCAGAGGGGACCGAACAGCCCGGTCGGATCTTCGTTTCAAGGTGAGTATTTCATAATGAGCTAGTATGCGGTGCATACTAGCTCATTATGCTATTGTCTTGCAGGTTTTTTTTTTTTTTTTTTTTAGGGTAGACAACAGCTTTAATACAAGCACACTCCAGAGGCACACAGGGACAAAAATAGAATTCACCAATGGATTTACAACATTTTAAAGATACTTACTAGGATATTTTTTTTGTTTACCAATTTTTTATTGGAAGGAAATAAAGTAGGATACATGAAAGTGACAATACAATATTAGGTACAGTAGAACATATAGGTTTAGCATGACATTGAGATAATATCTTAAGGTTATAAAATTTGCATATGAAGATTGAAAATGAAATACAATGGTTAATAATGACAATATTATCTGAAACATAACATTAGGAGATGATATCAGTGTATGTAATATAAATGACCTGATGAGGGTGTCATAACAAATCCCAGTAAGACCATTTTTCTTTGTGAACATGTCTGGAGTCATGTAACGTATGGTAAATGTACTCTGTGATTCTGATTTGGTCCATTCTATGAAGGACTTGAGGCCAGGGTAAATTATTGGATCTCCAATTGCAGGCTACCATCCATAAAATAGCACTGAATAAGGAGTGGATGAGTCTTAAGCATTGAATGGGGATATCTGGTATAGCTTGAAACAATAAGCATACTTGAGGGGACAGGGAGATTTGTTTGTTCACAAATCTGGAGATCTTACTTTTGGCTAAGTTCCATATAGCTTTAACATGATCACATTCCCAGAAGATATGAAGAGTGGTGCCTAATAGGTTACATCCTCTGAAGCAGTTCTGGGGAGAGGATGGGTACATCAAATTTATTTTCGCAGGAGTTAGATACCATCTAGTGAAGAGTTTTATCGGGGTTTCTCTGAAGGCGGTAGCATGATTACATTTATGAGAGTTATCAATCATTCTGTACCAGTCTTTAATAGATATCGTGAGGTTGAGATTTGTTTCCCATTTCAGCATCGCTTGTGTTTTTGTTGGGGAAGTGATATTGAGAGTATAATTGTATAGAGTGGAGATCAAACCCTTCCCTCTAGGAGAATGTAAACAAAGAGTCTCTAAAGGTGTGAAAGGTGGGAGCAAGTTTGTTGAAAAATGTCTTTCGTAAAAAATTTTGATGATGGCGTGGTGTTGAAGAGTTGCTTCAGGGAAATCATATTTAGTTCTAATTTTATCTATAGAGAGAAAAGCACCATTTTCAGAGAGGGTGAATAGGTTGGTGATTTTGTGCTTTTTCCAGCTTAGGAGTTCAGGAATGTCACCTTGGTTGTGAGATGCTATTTTTTCACCTATGAATGAAGCTAGTGGTGGTGGATTGGAAATGAGCTTCTGGGAGTCTTTGTGTTTGGACCAAAATTGAAATAAATGGGCTACTATTTTGTTGCGTTGATGTAGTTGTCTATATTTTATAGATTTGGACCAAAGAATTCCATTTAGATAAAAAGGCTCAATTGAGGATGATTCAAAAGATAGCCATGGAATGTTCTTGGGGTCAGTCGACCATTGTATAAGATGTGTCAGTCTAGCAGAGATATAGTACTGCCAAATGTTGGGTAAACCAAGACCTCCTGTTTTAGTAGGTCTGTAAAGTGTCTGTACGTTGCTTCTAGGTTTTTTGCCTGACCATATAAAAGAGTTAATGACTTTTTGAAGATTAGCCAATTGATATTTTGGAATATTAATTGGAAGAGAGCGAAAATAATATAATAATTTTGGTAAAACTGTCATTTTAATTGCACAAATTTTGCCTAAGAAAGATATATGGAGTGAAGACCACGATTTTAGTAGATTTTTGATGTGAGAGAATAATGGTGGGTAGTTGTGTTGGTATATAGTGTTAAAATTTGGGGTGATTTGTATGCCTAGATACCTGAAAGAAAGGGGAGACCAGGTGAAGGGAAAACTTACTAGGATATTGTTGTATGACGAATCAGACATCCTTGCGAAAGGGGAGAGAGGAAATCGCAATGCATTCCTAATTTCAACCTTCAGATAAACATGATGGATAACACACCAATGCAGAAGTTCTGTAACTCCATACCAACACTCCCGTACTAGGATGTCAGACTACATACAAAAGCTGTTGCAAAGTGGAAAGATACAAATGTCCAACTCTTCCTTCTATAAAAAAGATAGGAGTTGTAGACTATGGGGTTTATTTTCTAATGCTAGAGAGGGCAAAATTAGTCACAATTCTGCAAAGAAACCATCCAGCTTCTAACCTCAGCTTGTATAATTAAGCTTTAGCAATAAAACCTGGAAGCTGATTGGTTTCTCTGCAGAATTGTGACTAATTTGCCCTCTCTAGCTTTAGTAAATAAACCCCTATGTGCAGGTTTTAGAGAAAGAAGACAGTGCCTGACAGACACCCTCACCAAGGGTTTATTTCTGAAGAGTCAAGGTATATGACAGCATTTGGTATATCCTAGGGCCTACGTGAATGGGTGAGGATTCCTTTTGGGTTGATGAATGCCCCAGCAACAATTCAAAGATGCATGGAAAAGACGCCGAAGGAAATCAGAGATGAACGTTGGTAATCTTATCTGGATTAATTTAAAGAGAGAACACAGAAGACAGTGGGTGATGTAGGAAAGGGAGGTACTGTAATTGAAAGCACACCTGTAAAAACAGGAACAGCTCAATAGTTGTCATCAGTTCAGTGGATGGCGGAAGACCAGAGGGTTGTTGACAAGCTAATACTGATGTTATTCACCCAGTGGCGTCTCCAGCTTTCATATTTGGGGGGGGGGGGGGACATGGGGGGACAGGGACCAAAGTAGGGGGGCCAACCATAAAACACAAATAAAAATATATATATAATATATATATACACACACACACACACAGTATATATATAAATCATTTTTTTTCAAGAATAGAATGCACTCCAGAGGTCTTGTTACAAATTCACCTCTGTTTTATGTGTGCAATATACAATACACTTGAGCGTCAACGTTTCAGTCTGACTAGGGACTATTATTAAGATGCAAAAAAGTCCTTATATTCCTGACAATGGGTATCAAACGCATAAACATGAAATATTCCTGACAATGGACATCAAAAATGCATAAACATGAAATATTCCTGACAATGGACATCAAAAACGCATAAACATGAAATATTCCTGACAATGGGCATCAAAAACGCATAAACATGAAATATTCCTGACAATGGGCATCAAAACGCATAAACATGAAATATTCCTGACAATCGGCATCAGGCATCAAACGCATAAACATGAAATATTCCTGACAATGGGTATCAAACGCATAAACATGACAATGGGCATCAAATGCATACACATGAAATATTCCTGACAACGGGCATCAAAATGCATAAACATGAACTATTCCTGACAATGGACACCACAATCACCCCCTGTCACCACCATCACCCCCCTGTCACCACCATAGTACAAATACGTAAAAA